>OY856409.1:803355113-803612613 GCA_963693085.1 Alisma plantago-aquatica
AGAATAGACTCATACATGCCATTCTTAAAAGATGGAGTGGCTCAATCATGGCCATCCATATCACAAGGAGATCGGCTCACGCATGGCTGTCTCACACAACTTGTAATTGTGGACGTAAGGAGATACTTGACTTGCACTCCTTCATATTTGAAAATATGTGCTATGAGTTAAACTCGTTTTACCAATCCAGTAAATAAAGCTGACACTGGAATGGATCTATGGCACAGAGCAACTACAAGATTAGGTTTCACTTGATTAGTTAACCAATTAGGTGACTTTTAGCATCAATCAAGTTACAACGTATAAAGCTAAAACAATCTCTACAAGAATAAAGACGTGTTGCAACTCCAAAGGATATAAAGCGTACAAGGTTTGATCTTGTCACACAACCACCAGATGTCACTCAAAATTTTGCCATCCACAAGGCAATCATCATTGCCACATATCATCATGGGATCTTAATCCCTTAATCACACCACTTGAGGATATCACCTCTCAGTAGACATCCAGCCATCACCAGGTCGTAGGGTTAGGGTTCCAAGATTTATCTGGTTAGCGTTTGGAGGTACATACAAGTACTAAACCCTTGATATAACATCTTCCACATTATTGGAACATCTTAGGGTTGAGGAACATGATTAGGGATGATTAGACATTATCCTAACAACACTCTACCTGGCTTATACATTACTAATGGAAGTATATCAACTATGTGATCAAGCATGCCTCTCAACCACCCATCATACATATGCCACGACCACTCATGCAACCCGGTCACGGCTGCCCCAAAAAGCACTTGTCGCTACCCCAAGAAGAAGGGCTGTTGCGACTACCATCCTTATGCATGTTGCGACCACGACAAGGATAGGGGTTTCCTTCAACGCACAAGCAAGTATTCATCCAAAACAGAAGCAAGGTCCTACAAGGTCAAGGCAAGAGAGAACGACACACAACTAAGGCATCCCAACCAAAACATCTCATGGGTCGCGGCCAACCAAGATGTCGTGATCGTGACACCCAAAGGGAAGACCCATCTTGACCCCAAAGCCAAAATGTCCCGTTACGACCGTGACCAAAACTAGGGCAAACATGGGGTTACGACTGTGAACCAAAACCTCAAGCCAAAGAGATGTCGCGACTCAAGACCGAACAAGGCATGGTGACCACTAAGGGTCAAGCCACCACCAAGACCAAGAACCACAATCAAACTAAGGTCAAAATAGAGATAAATCTATGAATAAATAAGGTGATCCAACAAGGGAAACTCATTGTCACCATAGAGGAAAAACCTCATGCAAAATGGTCATGAAACCCTAAAACAAACTTCATAAAACCACCATAAAAAGGAACCTCAACAAGGGAGAGACCAAGATCATCACCGCCAAAACCGAACCAAAACTTCATAAATCACTAAAACACTCAATCATCATGCATGCAACTCACCAACGTCAAGAAAAGAAGGATAATGATCATGTACCACTAAAACCAAAAATCGGTACAAAGGAATTAGGGTTTTGGATCACATCCAAACAAAGCATGATCTCAACATCATCCAAGTTCTAAGGTCTATCACCATCAATTAGCATGTTAAGGAAACATTTAGCGAGAGAAAACAATAACATGCAAGCATAAAGAGTACAATAATAGAGGATGTTAAGAGTTATATAACCCGCCTTAAGGAAGATCACTCTAAGGAAGGCAAGCTCCAAGCACACGATCACCAAGGAGGATAAAGCTCCACCAAAAGCCCCACTTTTGGCCACAAGATCACCTCAAGAAAGATAAAAATCCAAGGTTAAAGGATAGCTCAAGAAAGAGGGAAAGGAGTTCAAGGCCGAACCAAAAGAAAGAAGGGGGAAAAGAGAGAAGAAGCTGTCTCTCACTTGGGTGTCGCTTTGTCAAAACATGGCCTATTACCCTTGTGATGAGGAGCTAACTCTCAAGAATGACCACCATGTCAAAACATAGCCTAGGGTCGAGAAAAAGGAAGAAGATGGGGTAGAAGATCCAAAGAAAACTTTAACAAGGAAGATAAACACTCACTAAGGTTGAAGATGACCAAGGATCATCACAAACACCACATGTAAGGGTTGAACCACCTCCAAAGCACCAAGAATAGATCCTTCTTGCTCCACCAAGCTCCAAGATCATCCAAGCAAGGTAGGAGAAAGAGGATGGCCAAAAAGGATCACTTGCATGGAGAGAAGAGAGTTTATATAGTAAAGGAGGAGAGAGGTAGGGCAAGGGATGAGGTGTCAACAAAAGAAGGCCCCGAATGGACACTTGTCCACCCAGAAAACTAACATGCAACCACATAAAGCCCACATGCAAAATATGGTGATACACTCTAGGTTGGATCTCGACCACCTAGGCAACAAAACCCTCATGTTGTGACTGCAACTCACCAAGGGAACCACCCATGGTCGCGACACACCACCAAGGACCACTCGGTCGTGACACAAGGCCACAACAAACCCTAGGTCGAGTCTCTCTACACAAGAGCACCCATCTTAACACAAGACACCCAAGATCATCTCGGTCATGACAACCATACGTAGGGGAGGTGTCTCGACCGCGACACCTTCCACCCAGGCCCTAGGTTGTGACCTAGGTCGAAACAACCAACAAGGGTCACAAGGTCAAGACACACCAAACCCTAGAAAGCCCTAATCACCACTAAGGGTGATACCATTCAACTAAGGGTCCACCAAGGTGTACCACAACCTCCCTCATGAAGACAAGAGAGAGAAGGAACACTATAGAGGTGGTAGATTACAAGAATACACCTTCTATAAGATAATATATAATATGCACCAGAACTAGCACATAAAGCACAAACAACATCCAAACAAGCTCAAACGGGAGACTTAAGCTCTCCACATGCTCTAAGATCATATCAAAGGATTAGAGCAAGGTCCTAAGCATAACACTAGGCCAAAAAAAACAGGGTTAACCCAAAACACAGGTCATGGGTCTTACTTAATCAAATGATAATGTTATCATACAACATGATTGCATTTTAATTGAATCAATTTTTGGTTTGTGCTATTATTCAATTCCATATTACACAATTTTAGTCTTGAAAATATAATCATTCCATCTTATTTCACTCATAATTTACTTTGATAATATATTTTGTAGTACCATTTGTTGGCTTCAAAAACCATAGGTTGAGCTACATATTTGGAGCTGTAGTGTGATATGATGAAATTTTTGAGTCCTTCGAGTGGTTGGTTAGGGCATTCTTGAGACGCATATCCGATAAGGCACCATCGACCATGTATACTGACCAAGATGCTTCTATGGCTGCAACAATTAAATAGATTCTTCTGAGAAGACATCATGCGTTATACACCTGTCATATTATGCAAAATGCCCATAAAATTCTCTCTCAACTATTGACACCATGGCTTCATTCACAAATAAGGTTGATGACATATAATGTAGAAGAGGACTCAGATTTCAATTTGTATGAGATAGTAGACTTGAGGAATGTTTTCTCAATGACCCACATAAATGGATCAAAAGGCTCTTTGAATACCATATTTAATGGTCATCAACTTGGATTAATAAATATTTGTTTGCTGGAATGATATCAAGCTAGCTAAGTGAATCACATAACAATGTAATACACCAATTCCCGCAACCCAACCACAACCTTGTAAAATTCTTCAACCATTTCAATAGGATGGTTAAAAGTCGTAGGATAACATAAAGTATCAAGAATTTTAGACAACAGATAAGATCACAATATACGAGTTTTCTTCTAGCCCAATTACAATAAAGGCCGCTGAAGTTTACACATTGAATGTATCTATAAGATTTGAGGAGTGGTACTATAAGATGATGGAGTACATCATATTTTCTGCTCCTCAAAATGGTTGCAATGATAAGGTGACAAATAGTGTTTATAAGCCATAGGTCATTGAAAGGTTCAACTCAAGAATGGTTTATGTAGTCCTACATCAATCATTGTTGGAGTGCACATGCCGGACGTATGGCTGAACTGATTTATTATTTTGTCATATTTTGAGTGTGATGATGGTTTTCGACCCTTGTGGCAATGAGATCTTGAGGACATTGCCACCTATTTACATAAGGCACATATGGACAAAGAAGACAAAGACATGAATAGATTTTATCACATGAGATGATGTGGTACCAAACCATCATATTACGGGTAACACTATAAGCATATTTGTTGAAAAATGGTCCCATTAGCCATCAATGCTTGTATAGATGATGACTTATACAATATGGTGGATGCTGAGATAAATGAGTTGGAAAAGAAGATAGAAGCGAACATGGTCGCTGTGTCAGGAAGAACAAATGCCCCCGTTATATGTGATACTGAAACACATATTGATCACCGAAAAGGAAAGTATGTAAACACTAAAGATAACTCTATCAAGTCATGAAATAGGTTGCAAAGTAACACTTAGAAGCATCGAAAAAAGTATTGGTACAAGATACTAAAATGACAATAAAATGAAATTAACTTTATGAGGTGTTCCAACTGCGAGTTTGCTAATCTACATAATATTCTGATATGTTAAATACTGACATAAAATAATATTTATCACGTACATGTAGACATGTAAAGTTCCACGATTCATTGATGTATTGCCCTAGACTCAAATAAATAATTTCTTTTTGATTTGATAAATGGTGACATAAAGTACTCTCTGTAGCGTACATGTGGGCATGTAATGTTCCATGAGTCATTGACGTATTGACCTAGACTCAAATGACTAATAAAAATATATTCATACACATAGTGCTGGTATAGAATTAATCAAACATATTTCTTACTGAGTTTATAGGTGGCTCTCTTTTCGTTACTATATCCAACCTTTTACTCTACAGAGATGTTGATTTTATTCCAAGTTCCATCATTTGCTTTATGATACTTGCGTTATTATTGTATCCACTTATTAGAAGTATCCCGACCAACTAATGTCGATATGCACAAATGAACATTTTTTTGACCAATGTGAAAAACAATCTTGTGAGATATGCCTGTTTGTATATTTGATTAGTTAGGCTTAGACCCATTGTATTTTTTCTTTTCTCTATTTAGCTTATGTACTCTCTGGCTCCCATATATAAGAGACTCAACACTCTTATTTCATGAACTGAAAATAACTTTCTTCATGGTATTAGAGCATATATCTAACCCTAGCCTCCCTCCTTCCTTCTTCCTCTTTCTGTCCAAGAACTGATTTTTCTTTGTTGCCTCGTCTCTTTCTCGCCGCCTTAACTACTGCTTGCTATTATGTTCCGCTAGCCTAGACCCAAGAACTGTTGAATATTGCTGTTGGGCGCTTTCTTGATTGGGCGGCCTGTTCCTCACCTGTTTGTTCCAGCCAAGGAAGTCCAACATTGCTGTTCGTTCCAGCCAAGCACTTGTTTGAGCTTGTAGCATCCTCACGTTGTTTCCATTATGACCTTGTAGCTTATTCCGCAAGCAAGTAAGACTGCTGTTCTTTCCAGCCAAGGCAGCCGTTTCTATTGTATTACTTGATACTTTATTCTCATGTCTATTGGTGGCCGATGTATTAGGTAATAAGTAAAAGGTTTGCTGTTCGTCACTACAAAAAAACAACAACAAAAAAAAGTAATCTAAAGTCCCTGTGCTGATTTACAAAGCACCAAAATAAGAAGGGGAACAATTTTATTCTCTGCATGAATATAACCACCAATTTTTAAAATAAAAGAAATATGAAATGACACTCCTGGACAAGCAAAGGAAGTGACACCCTAAGATAAAATAGTTTTTATAATTATTGGGGTTAAATGATTGTCAAAACTCACACAAATGTTCCTTATGTCCAAAAAATAAGATTGTCTAGATATGACGTGACCAAATCTCATTAGTTTATTTCAACATGGGATTATTTTTTCTAATTGCAACATGTGGAATGGTTTATTTGTCATTATAGAGTGGCATGCTAAGCATTTTTATAGATATTTTTAGTAGTACTATACTAAAAAACACAAGAAAATGTGTCTTTGTGATTTATAATGAACTTGGATTAACATATTTAATTGCAAGTAGACATCCCGAAAAATTCCAAATAATTATTTGTAGAAAGAGGCTTTAAGTTTACTAATACCACCATGCCCCTTTCATATTTTATTTTCACCAAGGTAAACTTCATTCAAAGTTCTATGCCTTACCTCAAACCCCTTGTTGGGCAAGGGAAAATGCACATCTCAATTAGGTAGTGGGTTTGCAACCTACTCTAATGAGGGAAGAATTCCTTTCTTTTCACCAACTTGAGTATCTTCCTCATTAAGTTTACTAATACCACCATGCCCCTTTCATATTTTATTTTCACCAAGGTAAACTTCAATCAAAGTTCTATGCCTTACCTCAAACCCCTTGTTGGGCAAGGGAAAATGCTCATCTCAATTAGATAGTGGGTTTGCAACCTACTCTAACGAGGGAAGAATTCCTATCTTTTCACCAACTTGATCATCTTCCACAATTGTCATATAGCAATATTGTACATTATTACACAACCAGAAACTTCATTTCTACCATTTGATCCACTAGTTATAGAGGTTGCATAAGGACTGCGTGAACAATACTCTAGGATTATCATCTTGTTTGCATCTATCCTTGTCAACCATGCTTACATTGAAGAAATAAAAAAGGTGGAGGCCTATATTTGTCTCAATGGCAGTAGTGTCACATGTGATCAAGCATCAAACAAATAAAATCATCACCGCTATGGTGTTCTGATGCACATGATTTAGTGCCAAATTATTGGGATAATTTAGGAATATTTTGATTGGAAAATTTTCAATATCCTTATGCTTTATGCTTCTTTAGCCTAAATAGCCTGAAATGAGTCTTGTCATCCATTTTATCTTATTTTCATGCATTTGGTTTCAAATTTTTGTATTTTACCATCACCTAATGCATTGTTTGCTTTATTGCTGAGGATTGAGCACAAATTGGAGAAAGTTGGTACCACTAAATGTATATCAGTACCACCAAAAATGTTTCATCAAAAAGTAGTCTTAGTACCACCGAGACTAGGCTTGAGAGCATCACTATGCCAAGTTGGTACCACATACGCTCGGCTTAGTGGCATAGACATGAAGGTCTAGATAACATTAAAGAAATCTAAATACCATCGACATCCAGCTTGTTGGCACCAAGATTGGAAGCCCTATTTGAGTAAAGAGGCAAGTCGGTGACATTGAGTTTTTCCTGACATCTATGATTAAGAAAGACAACATCCAATGGTTCATTAGATAAGTTGTGTTTTAGTCTTTTTGGTTAAAACCCAAGAGGATGACCATAGAGGGGACACCATCGATTCATGAGTTTTATAAGAGATCAAAGCCTGCAGAGAAGGAGATGAGGAGACATGGAGTAATGTTCATCTTGGCACTTCCCAAGGAGCAGTTTGATAGTGGAACGATAGTTTGATTGCGACAACATTCAGAAGGGGTTCACCTTATGCCTTGTTACATGGGTTTTTCACATTCTCTATGTTGTTCTTATCTTCCAACCTTTCCTTTGATATCATGTCGAGCATGAGGAGCTAAATCTCCCGTTATATAGGACATGAGAGTATAACAATGTTGACTATATGCATGATTATGTTCAATTTAATATAAGTTATCTTTGGTTTAGATTTTGATAATGGAAATTCTTCATTGCCTTATTTATGCTTGATAGTTATAAGTGTGTGTAGATTGTAAATTACTGTGAGAGTGAGATTAATCCTTAGAGAAGTCATTATCAACACAATCAATATCACATTGCAAGAGTGGGCTAACCATTACAAGGTAGATTTTCTAGAGAGAGATCACATCATTTGACTTACTATATTCACACTAGGAGAGCGAGTTAGTAATTAGGTTAAGCAGTGTACTACACTTCAAGAGTGAGTAGTACAAGCTACATACACCTAGTCCAGAGAAATAAGATAATTTACGTCAATTAGATACAATGCATGCATAGTTCACACAATGGTGAAACTGGTATGCTAAGGACTCCACAAGTAAGATCTACAGTCCATTTCAATTCTCTGTAGTTTCATTCATGTTCTTAGTTTAATCACTCAATAAACTCTTTTATTAGGCCTTGATGATCTATTTTAGTTAGTATTAATCTTTAGTTGTCCCAATTCCCTAAGATCTACATCTGGGCCTTGTTGAGTCCATTTACTACTCTGATACAAACACTTACATTTAGCATGCACACTTAAATTATGTCAAGTTTTGGTGTCGTTGTCGAGGAATTTGCATAACTAGCACAACAAGCGATAAAACCTATCACTCTAGGATATTTTTCATTTCTACTAATTTTCATTTTAGTTAAAATCAATTATAAAATCTTTTTGTTCCTTTTTTCTGGTATTATGTGTTATCAAATTCACTTTTTACTTCCCAGGTACTAGTGCATGGTTGAGACATAGAATACTAAGTATTGAGATTCCACTCTGTCATCCTCAGTTATCAGTGCACTGCCAACAACACCAAAAGTCATACTAGTAGATGAGGAGGATAGGCGATTATTCCATTAGAGCCTATTGTGGACGTTGAAGATATGTCTAATCACGAGGATGGCATTGAGGATGTAGTGTTTCTAATGCTAAGCAAACCATATGGGAAAGAATAAAAGCATTGGTTATTACAACACAATTGGGACATATCAGAAGACATACAATCAACGTGGGAAGTTATAAAACTGATCTAATATTGGATGCTCTAATCAAGTCATAGGCATTCCACTGGCACAATAATGAGGACGTAATGCAACACATTAATTATTTTGTGGAGTACTGCAGCACGATGAAGACAAGTTGCATACTAATCATGATAATTTACTTGAAACTATTCCCCTACTCTTTGATGGATGGAGCAAAAACGTGGTTCCTGAGTCTACCTTAGGAATCCATAGGCTCGTGGGATGAGATGATCTATGCTTTCTTGGAAGATATTCCCCCCTCCAAACACCAGTTAATTGGTGGAAATGATTTATGGGTTCAAGCAACATGCAGATGAATCTTATTCAGATACCTAGGAAAGGTATCAATACATGCTAAGGAAGGTGTCACATCATAGGATTGACTTGTATGGACAAAAACCTAGACCTTCTACTATGGCTTACAAACATGAGAAAGGAGTATAATTGATAATTTTGGTGCATGCTTTTTTTATTACAAGGAATCCAAGTATTATGAAATCTTGAAGAAAATGTCTAGGAATCACCCTTGGGGTGAGGAGCATGAGCTCTACATCAATTAGAAGCTTCAAGGAATCACATGAGGTCATGGAACTCAAGACACATGTGGCCCAGTTGGTGAGGAAAATGGAGAAGAAGACTTCCCCCTCATATGGAGGAGAGGAAGAAGAGTACATATATATGCTATAACCTAACATGAGGAATGAGTACTCGTGAAGGAGCAATCCTAAATTCTCTTGGAAGGATCATGAAATTTTTTAGTTGGACCCATCATAGGTGCAACAACCACGAGTGCACCGAAAACACAATTCATAACATAAACAACATGAGCGAGGTCCATTAATGAGGATAACTTGGGATGATACATCCTTGGAAAATTCACAAACAAGATTGAAGAATAATTTGATAAATTCACCAGGGAGCATCAAAAAATGGGAGCTCAGATTAATTAGAAGTTTGGAAACATATATGTCACTAATGGTATCGGATTTTGAACGATGGAAGAAACCATCTCAACATGGATTCCCGGGTAACACATATGTCCCAAAAAATAATCAATAAGGAAAAGTAGTAACATTACACAGTGGGAAGGTGATAGAGAAGGAATAGGTAGCATTATAGGACAAAGTATGAATTAACCAAACTACATTAAGTCTTGATGCAGTAGTTGAAGGGGAGAAGGAAGTTTCATACAAAAATGCATGAGAAGAAGGTGAGTGAAGTTTCTATTGAGTCCAACATAGGGGGGTAAAATCTCCTAAGAAGGGTTGTGTTCCACTACATGTCATGAAGATTTTGGTACATGTGCCTTTCCCAGTTTGTCATAAGAAGACTAAGGAAGACTAGCAGTTTAAGAAATTTCTTGATATCTTACACAAACTTCATGTGAATCTTCCCTTAGTAGAGGCTCTTGACAAAATTCCCTCATATTGTAAATTTCTCAAGGACATCATTATCAAGAAGAGGAGGATTGTTGATTCTGATGTGGTGGTGCTACATTATGTGATTATTCAGAGAAAGCTACCTAGGAAGAGAGAAGACCTGAGATTCTTCAACATACCTTAGTTTATAAGCAAATTTCATCTCAGGGATGCCATGTGTGACTCAGGATCCAACATCAATTTGATGCCATTGAAGACCTTCAAGTAGATGATTTTGTTGCGCGAAAAAAAGATTAACATGACGATTCCACTGGTAGATAAATATTTTATACGACCTTGTTGCATATGTAAATATGTTTTGGTCAAGGTGGACATATTCATATTCTCTACATATTTTGTGGTTATGGAGATGTAGGAGGACTATGGGTCCAAATTGATCCTTAGAGATCATTTCAATCTACAAAGGATTTTTCACTGGAAATGGGGAGAGGATGAATGACAATAGTTGAAGCTTCTAGAGAGCCCAACAAGCCAACAAAATTGGGCATGACAACCACATGTTTTGTAGTGCAATACACGTAGTCAGAGATGTAAGATACTGAAATCTGGATATATGGTCTAACCCTCCCTACTTTTAGGCCCCTATAAGAATATGTTAATAACTAATACCGAATTTACCTCGTTCAAATTTCATTTGTAACATCCATAGTGAATAAGTACATAGGTATATAAATGCCCTTCATATTCGATATTTTAGGTAAAGTAAGCACACTACATTCAATAACAAGGCTTAGTGAAAAAAAAAACCAACTACCATACTTCACTTTAATTTTACAACCTAAAGTATTCCTAGGGATATACGGTGAATGAAATCAGATTTATATTTAACCTATAGTCACAATTGATTAACTAAGCTAAATAAATACACTATATGGACGTATAATATACAAATAAGAAAATCTAATATTAATAATTTTAAAAACATAAAACTAATGTCAAATTCGGATTTGTTGCATCCTAACTAGCCTAGCTATCAATTTTCATACTATTTGAGTATTGTTTTCTGACTCAATTGAATCAATGAAACAAATGTATTAACTACATAGTTTTAGTGGGCCCCAAATCATTTGATTTTGTTGAATCTATATATAGTCTTTTTGTTTCATTCCTGTAATGCTCTCTCTGACGGAGTCTTGCCCTGCGTCTTCTCCGTAAGCACAGGCGACAAACTCGGTCGCACATCCGATACCTGATGCTTCTTTTCCTATTCTCTTCCCACCTCCTTGATACGATCAACGCGACCCCGATGCACAACTAATTCACTATCACATTGTCCTTTCTCTTTCCTTCTTCATCTTCTTCAAAGACCCTAGTTGTGCTGCTTCTCATTGACAATGAGATCACCAAGCTGCAGACACCTTTTCTTCGTGTTCCCCTCTTCCTTCTTCGCCCTTCATTCCCTCAATCACACCCAACAACCGTGGCACTCACTCTCTTGGTTCCCGGTAGCCATCGTCGCCCTTGACGGTGAACCACCGCCGCCATGTCTTACCAGCTAACGATGAAGGCCAAAGCCTATAGGGAGCAGGGTGATCGCCATATCCCCCACCTCCAGCAACGCCATACTTTGTTCCAATGTCCCCCACCGTCAATATACACCTCGTCATTGATCTGCCGTCAGGTGACGACGGCTTCGACACAACATGCCCCACAGTTTGTTGATCGGTTCCTTTGACATCTTCGGCAGGTTCATGGTTGAGGAGAGGCAGCCTCGAGGCGCAAGGAGCTATTTCCAGTGAAGGCCAACACCTCCCCTCCTAGCCTCTCATTGTCTCTCTCTCCCTTGTGCCGGAGGCCATAGTAGTCAGATCGGATGCCGGTATGTGCATCGGCGATGACAGCTCTAGAGGCGCCCTCTACACCTGGTGATCTACCGCCGTGGACCTTAGTTGCGGTGCAGACACTGTGAATACCACAAGGGGCATTGCCAACTTCTGAGTAGATCAGCAGTGACAACCTGCATTAGGAACGTTACCATCCAACAACTTAACTTCATCGCAACCTGAGCCTCACCGTCACACATTCCTAGCCTTGAACTAGACAGCCATTGGAGCGGACCTGCAACCAAGCAGCAGTCTCGCCACCTCACCACCACCAGGCTCTGCTACATCATCTTCCTCCCTTACATAAACCAACACAAATCACCAATCCTTCCAACTGTCCGGACCACGTCTCCCTAAAACCATCACCACCAGAGCCGCCATCACTTATCTACCTCTGACAGTTAGTCATCTTCAGTTCACCTAAAACCCATGTTTTACAACTCCAAGAGTTCAACAACCATCAAGCGGGGCTGTGCCTGTTGCCACAATGATGCCTATAACTCTACTAACTGTGCCCTACCTCTCCTCCTTCTCTATCTTCCTTTCCCCTTCACGTGGCCTATGTTTCCTCCGCCTGGTGAAAACTACCATTGGAACGATGTTGCTTATCCTTCTCCCCACCACCAAAATGTGTTCAAGGAAAGCCAACTCATCAAGACAAATATCTATAACAAGCTACCCAGAGGTGTGTTCCTCTTACTATTTTTTATTTAATTAGTAGCAATGTCAGTAATCTAATCTCCCACAGCTATAATTTCAGAAATTGGTAAGTGCATACATGCTAATAAGACTCTATTGAATACTAATCACAAACTAAGGTACCTAAATCTCAATACAATCGATTATGTTGCTTGATCTATATATAGATGTACATACATACATAAAGATTAGAATGTATTGATACAAGTGATTAGTAATACATGCATATATGTATGAATATGTCTTGTTTCTTATAATTTTACTTTTTAAATTAGTGCCATATTGGATAAGATATTGATAACGAAAATGATCTTACACATACAAGACTCATTCATATTGGTTGAACAAACTTAAAATTTATGTACAAGTGAACTTATAATTGTATATAGTATGCTGGAATAGCCTTGAATCTAAGAATATATTAAGTGTATACTAATGACATTTCAGATAATACTTAGAATTATTTGAGTTCTAAACCTAATAATAATAATAATAATAATAATAATAATAATAATAATAATAATAATAATAATAATAATAATAATAATAATAATACAGTTTGTTGGAAATCTAAAACCCTAGGTACCCAGATCTGTATACACATTCTATGGTAATTAGATAATGCAACATGTACACAAACTAATGCATATGAAAATATGATGTAAGGAATGATATTGGATCATATAGTTGTAGAGAGAGAATAACATCAAAGAACTAAATGGAAGGATTGTATATTTTCTTTTTACCAACACATATATAATCTAGAAATATGTAGACCTATATGACTCTAGATGGATCTAGAACTAAAATATATCTCTAATGGATCAGGTATTCACTTTACAAGATTAAAACCCTTAATGTGCCCTTAGGTGACCAAAATCAGGGTGACAACTATATGTATGACTACATTAGGAATGTGTACACACGTTCATTTTGGTTTGACTAACATACTTAATATGTTCCTAGGATGAAAACTCAACTTCGTGGACCAAGTATATAGATTGAGTTAAACCTTAGATGTGAAGATCATGTATGTATATCCTCTATTTTAATTTGGGTATTGTTTGACTGAAACCTACATTCTTTTAATGAGGCATCTCTTGAACTGTTAGTTCTATTTGAACTCCAACTTCTTGGACATTTATAACTTCTGTTCTTATTCATTATATTCCTGTTGTTGTTGTGATATCTTATTTATGATGTGTTCTTGGACCCCTTATGCTTGATTGCCGATTTATGAGTAATTGACTAAAATTCTAGTATTGCTACTCTATTTATGCATGCTACACGTTTGACTAGAATATCTAGAATAGTGGTACTTATGTACAACTATACTTATATAGGGCGTGCGTATTCCGCCCGGGGTGTGCGTTTCCACCCTTATTTCTTTTTAGGCCATGATCCTATGGTCTTATGGCCCTATTTTAGGTATTTTTAGTCTACATTGTTATGCATGCAAATGTTATTTTGTTTTAAATTGGATTTGTGGTTGATTGTATGGAAAGATACTTTTATTATCACGCTTGTAGTCTAAAATTTATTATGCCTCATTTCTTTTGTTACATTTCTCTTTTTATAATTCTTTGAACTTACCTAGTTGCAAATAACCCCCTTTTTCTGAAAACATCTCTTTTTACACTTTAACCCAATATAATGCCCAAAGTGTTTGATATATGTACATACTCAGCCTTTGCTGACCTACATGCCATGTTTCTTATCTTCTAGGTGATGTTTCCTACCACCCAGGTGTAGGTACATCAGAAGACAAGGATGCAAGGAGATTACATACAGGGTATTGGACCTAAGGATATCTTGGAATGGGTGGGTTGCCCTTTGCAACTGGCCTTAGATGTGTGCCTTTTTATTATGTCATGCCACCTATGATAGTGAGGAATAGTTGTATATGGATGATCATTTAACATTGTAATAGTTTTGTTTCCGCTGCTTTAATTTTACATGGCTCTTGTATTGTATCCTTTGAGTGGATCCCCTTTTGGGTCTCACTTTTTTACAAAATGGTATCAGAGCCTAAGCAGTCGACGACTTGACTATTTCTAGTTATCCTAGATTGACAGTTAACCAGGTAGGTGACCCTTTAGAGGTTTTGATATACCTATTTGTTAGTAGTGGAATACCAAATAGGGTTTCAATCCCTATCAAATTTGGCGATTTCCACTCCCAAATCACTATCCAGTTGGGGTTAAGTTTTGGGAACCCTAGTTAACCATACACCTTTATGAAGTATATGATTTTTCTACTTAGGGGTAGACTCTCCTGGTTATTAGCCTCCATCTCCCTGCATTAGGGAAATATAGTTCAAAACTAAAATGTAGGTTGACATAAACACTCTCATATGGGCTTAAACCTAAATCAAGTCAAGGCCCTTTCCTTATTTTGTCTAGCATGCCTTAAATATGCACACTAGGAGGACTAAGCATGTATGGAAGTGTGTATGGATGACAAATATTGAACTATAGCATAAATGGTAGCATGTTGACGATTCCCTTGATATTAGGTGATGAATTGAATTAGCTATGTTTTGGTTAGGCATGCCTTACCTTTGACATGGAGTGTCTCAACATAGTCTACCCAAATCCATCTATCTAAGGGATGAATACCATACTCATTGAGATTGTTAAGCCTCATACATGAGATTGGTTGTGGAAAGCTATAGTTTTTAGTAGATATCCTTGAGTGTTCACCTCTCTCATCTCCAATAGTGTACTTAGTTCATCAAGTAATTTAGATGAGTAGGTTGACTATATAGGTTACCTTGTCTTGTGAAGGCACTATGGACGCAAACCAGTTAGTCATGGAAAACCCTAAATCTCTTTCTATAATGTTGGGTAATCTCATGACTCCCTTAGGAGCTGTGATGAGCTAGTGCAAATTATGTTCAAGAGTGACATCATGAATGGTGGATGTCCTGCCTTATTAGGGTTTGATAGAAGTTGTGTAATAGGAAACCCTTCTTCCTCCTATGCTATGAGACTAGAGATGCATTTTGTTTGTATGATTGAGGTATAAGAAGATGTTGGTAGACTACAATGATTATAGAATAATACTATAGGTATCATGTGGTGGATAAGTGGTGGAATTAGTTCTCGAATTTATTTTTTTGGCGTCAATTCTGGATTTCCATTGTAACGTTTTCATTGTCAAACTTATTATATTATTAATTTATATGTACAAAAGAAAAGTTTTGATATTTTATTGATGGTTTTGAAACCAAGTCACCACCATAAGAAAATTTGAATTATAGAGAAACCCTTCAATGAAGAAGCACTTGATTAGCATGATGGACCTGAGACCCTAGGCCTAAGTGAGAAGTAGAAAGTAAGAAGGAGTTTTTGATGCAAATGACCTAGTTGATGTTCCTTTATTGTCTCTCTAGAAGGTTATTTAGAATATACCTTAGTTCTTTTAAAGGGACACATACTTACACTTATTCATTTAGGAATGAAGCTCAACTTAGCACTATATGAAGTAAATAGTGGTTGTAATGAATAATACACGAGTAACATCCAATATTTAAGTCACAAGTATGTAGCTACCTCCTAACTAGGGTAGATGTGTAAGCCTTACAAATCATACCACCATAGATGTTAATTGAGTAACTAAAATTAGTGTTGATGCTTACCTTCATGTATATATAGTGATGAACATAGATAGGTAAGTGTGAGATCCCATTACACTAAAAGAAATTACTCAAAACATAAAACACAATCGATCACTAATTAATCACATACCTAAAAATATGGGTAAATTAAAACTGATTTCAACATCAACACCCGCTCAGAAATGTTTACATAAGAGCCCAACATATTTCTTGTATCCATACTATGCCAATAAATTGATACAAATTGTTCTATTGCCTTAGCTACAAAATATATACACAGGAGAACAATATCCGTATTTGCCACACAAACAAGCATTAACATGCTAAAAAAAGTTCGATTTGTTTGAAACACCATATGCAAACTTTTCCTACCCGAACCTGAGAGTACAAGGATGACTCTAGGACACACTAGACATCTAATAAACTTTCTCAAAGATTCATTACTATAGTTCCTATTTACTTCCATGGTTCTATTATCGTCACTGCCGATTACCTAAAAAGATGTGGCGAACCACAAGGGTGAGACCCATGTCCTAGTAAGAGATATAACCTCCAACAATGCTTATTGATTACAATATTTTAAACAGTAGATAATAACACAATTGGAGTATTTAATAATCAATTGAACATATTGAACAGTTCATGTATGCTAAATAGATTAAGCAAATAATCTTAGCAACAAGTATGATTATCAATGTATATATAGATAACAATTAAATCCATTTCTCAATATAGATATCTACTCAAATTTCATCAAATTGCATCTAATAACAATCATCATCATTAATCAGACTATCATCATATTCCTTGCTAACAACACAAGCAATCTACTAGCATAAGAATCCTTGACATCATGAATATGTCTAGTAACATATCATGGCTATCAATATTGACATCTCAAATAAATGGGACAAATCTATATCATAAGTAGAACTAACATCATAGCACAATTAACTGCATAGGCATGATTAGCAGTTTAAGCATTTCTAATTACATGGGCATGGCTAGAAATATTAAACATAGCTAGCATCATCATCTTAACCATCAATGTCAGTATATTTGACAACATAAGCATGTTTACAACATGAGCATAACTACAACATAAGCATATCTATTATATCTTATTGTACTATACATGATCTCAGTGAAAAGAAAGCAAACAAGGGTTATCATCCAATATGAAGCGTTGTGTATAACCATAAACAGATATGTTACACGATTGTCTTACATCTTTTATTATGCCCTGGGGAATTTGAATCGTACCATCCAAAGTCCAACCGAACCCTGCGAAGGGCTATTCGGTTCCGTACAAGATCTAGGAGTGTCAGTATCCTAAGATCTCACCCCCTCAGCCAGTACAAGTAAAAATATAGTGACATATCAGTCAATACTACCATTACAATGACATATAATCAAGCTACTGATAACTAGTCCACCCTTGGTACAGGTCACGACACTAGAGAATAGGCTCACGCATGACCATTTAATAAGAGGCACCTACACTTATCCTTTCACATTTCACAATATCCGAGGCATGGCCGCAGTCATCCTCCATAACTTGCAATTGTGGATGACAAGGATATATCCTCAACTTGCCACCCCCACATACTAAAAAATGTGCACTCCAAGTTTCCCTTAGGAATACTCATTTCACCATCCAACAAGTTCTGACACTAAAAATGGTTATACGGAACAAGGTACTACATGATTAGAGTTTTACTTGATTAGTTATCTCTAATTGGGTGAATTAAGGCTGCATCAAACAAGTGGACATACAAACCCTAATTCAAATCTCAAAAACATTTCTATATAACAACTTCAGAAGATATAAAACATATGAGACATAATTTCTCGTCTCAACATCACATGGAAGTACTCACCTGCCAATCAAGAGATTATAATTATCATCAAATCATCATCACGTGATACTATTGCCTTTCCATTCATGAGACTATACTTGTCATCATACTATCACAAGATATAAATCCTTTTCACAATATCACAGGGTATCAACCCTTATAAAAACAAGAGGATTGCACCTCATTCAGGGCTCAACCATAGCCAAAGGTCATTAAGACCATCATCCTATTCCCTGCAAGATCATCATTATCTTTCCATGCCTTGTAACAAGGCTCAAAAACATCACTTACATATAATATACCAGATAACACAATATTGCATTAATAAGCTAGGATATATTCATAAACAATCATAGCAAGGTTATATTAACATTAGGAACGTTCCTTTATTACATCAACATGTAAGGAATCTAGATATGATTAACCCTCATCATATTCATAATGCACAAGGTTAGCATAAGAAAGCATCAACCATGTGGCTATGATAACCACCAATTAACACAATAAATTTATGATCATATTAAGGAGATTATTCCACCATCATGCCGTCATATAAGAAGGTTAAACATGAATATTCATATTTATCTATTTGCATTAGAGTTAGGTTAAACAAGATAAATTATATTAATATTACTAATCAACACTCATACCCAAACCCTAACTCATGGAATCCCCACTGGATCGTGGATGCATAAAGTGAGGCATCACCATCACATTCCATATCATTCTTACGTATGGATCTACACATAACTTAATGTGTAACCATAAGGTCATAGAATACTAGGGTTCAACCACAAAAGAGAGTACACTATAATTATATCCATCATTGAAGGGGTTATTCATAATCAATTACCATCACTTGGTTATATTAGGGCTAAGTATAACGAAATATACTTCATCAGGGTTACCCATTAACTAATTATATTTATTATCAATTCTAATCATATGAGGGAAAATGTAACACTATATTATTAAGGTGAACCTCCATTAGGTTTCAACATCACTCAAATGTACAAAGTTACCATAAGCATCATCCCAAAACATTGGATTGTTGAGAAGGTAAGACTATTGGTTGTTTACATAAATAAACACCTTGAATTAACCACCTATGAAGTCATTGAGTTGTTCTCTAGAAAGGGTCACCATTTAAACCTAGACATCCCTTGATTAACAACATAAATAGTTTCATTGAGAGTAGGGTAAAACCCACAAGCAATTGTTTATTTAAAACAAGCCGTCAATAAATGAGATTCTTATGTTGATCTCATAAAGGAAACTATCTAAATCACTTTATTAGGACCAACATATTACATTAGGCATCATTCCAATTTATTGGATGAACAATCATTACATCTTAACTATTGGGTCAAGTTCATATAATAAAACCATCAATTGGATTATAGGTCCAACCATTGCATCAAATGACCCAAGAAACCATTGTCTTAAGGCTCAATTGATGCTAAAACTACATGCTTAACTCACCATAGGTTGTGGAGACCTGATCCACCATCATTAGTGACCATTAAGTCACCATAGGTTGTTAGAACAACACTATATTCGTTAATCATCATCGAATATCAAGCTAATGTCACCATTGATTGATATCATCATTAGTGTACTTAGTTGTTGATTATTAAGATTATAATTAAGAAAAAACCTGCCTAAGGGGTGAAGGTCAGTTGACACCCTTGGTCAGAACCACCAGTTGTCATGAAGACAACACCATTGGTTGTTGCAATGGTACCACCATTGGGTCATGTGTTTATAGAAGAAATCAACTTTAAACCCCAAAATTGACCATTGGTTGATGGGTTATTAACACCATCGGTTGTCAAACCAACCTGATCCAAGTCATATTATATATTTGGAGGAACATACACATGATTACAGGTTCATCTAGAACTGTAATCAGAACATGGAACATCATAAAAATTGAAATCCAAGTCAAGCATAGCTTTTTAGTGCATGGATCATCATTTTAAAGCGAGAACATGAGCTAGCAAGCTTATGGTACGCAATAAACATGAAGAAAGTTATAAAAAATGCCTCTAATGAGAAGATAAAATCTCAAACAGAAGAAAACACCAGTAGATAGGGTATAAAATCCAAGCATAAGCTCTAAACTTGTCCATCTAACACCTTTCTCCATCAAAGAAGCAAACCCTAAGCATAAGGAGCAAGAAAGGTAGGGGTTTAGAGCCTTAGAGCAACTTATACCATGGAACAACAAGGTTCCAACCTGGAGAAAGATAGGGGGAAGAAGAACAGCAAATGAAATGGGAAAGAGAAGGTAAAACTTACTAAGTTAGGTCAAGATCACCAAGAAGGAACTTTACAAACCCTAAAGGAAGCAAAACAAAACCCTACATGCTTCCACCAAGAAATTTGCCTTCTTATTCTACCTTGGATAGGCCATCCACAGATAAATAGAGAGGGAACAAGGTTCTTAGTAGGAGGGAAGTGGTACAGGGAAAAACTTTCATTTGGGAGCTCAAAAGTAGATATATAAAGCTTGAAGGATAAGTAAAGAGAAGAAGCATGAGGTGTCTAAAATCTCTCCATGCATCCATGGCCTTAAACTATTAAGGATATACAAGAAGACACACAAGCTGATGACCACCACCTATGGAGACCTACTTATCCCTTGTTTCTTGATTTTGCAAGCAAAACAACCATTTTCTTGAAAAGGTAGCTCATCCATAAAGGGGTAAACCCTAAAATAGCCTTAAGGAAAACACCTCCAAATCAAGGTTCAACTAGGTGCCCCATGGATAAACAAGCCTAAGAATGATGAGATAATATACAAAGAACATAATGAAAGTGATAAAATGCAAGAAAAACCTCGCAATTGGGTAAATTGTAAAAAAATCCAAAATGTACATAAAATTGCATAACTTGCACAAACATTGTTCAAATTGGACCAAACTTGAAACTTAAGCTTGTCTTATGATTCCAAATCATACCACAAGGTTAGATTATAGTTCTAAGAATTTAATTATGATAATTAAGTATGTTCAACACTTTTAGCAAGGTCAGGGGTCTCTCAGTAAGTAACTGAAAAAACAATAGCAGTGTGTAATTTGGTTGGTTAGGGATAATTGCGAGCTAGGTTGAAAATGGACCGATTTTGAGGAAGAAACCCTCTTTAAAGGGTGGAGTGATGTAACATACTAAAATCTGGACATATAGTCTAACACTCCCTGCTTTTAGGCCCCTATAAGAATATGTTAATAACTAATGCCGAATTTACCTAGTTAAAATTTCATTTTTAATATTTCTAGTGAATCAGTACATAGGTATATAAATGCCCTTCATATTCGATATTTTAGGTAAAGTAACCACACTACATTCAATAACAAGGCATAGTGAAAAAATACCAACTACCATACTTAACTTTAATTTGACATCCTAAACTATTCCTAGGGATATGTAGTGAATGAAATCAGATTAATATTTAACCTATAGTCACAATTGATTAAATAAGCTAAATAAATAAATTACATGGATGTATAATATACAAATAAGAAAATATAATATTAATCATTTTCAAAACGTAAAACTAATGTCAAATTCAGATTTGTTGCATCCTAACTAACCTAGGTATCAATTTTCATACTATTTGAGTATTGTTTTCTCACTCAATTGAATCAAGGAAATAAATGCATTAACTAACATAGTTTTAATTGGCCCCAAATCATTTGTTTTTGTTGAATCTATATATAGTCTTTTTGTTTCATTCATGTAATGCTTTCTCTCTGATAGAGTCCCACCTTGCATCTCTTCGTTTGTGCAAGTGACAAACTCGGTCGCACATCTGATACCTGATTATTCTTTTCCTATTCTCTTCCCACCACCTCCTTGACACAATCAACGTGACCCCAATGTACAACTAATTCACTATCACACTGTCCTTTCTCTTCCCTTCTTCATCTTCTTCAAATACCCTAGTTGTGCTGCTTCTCATTGACGGTGAGATCACCAAGCTGTAGACACCTTTTCTTCATGTTCCCCTCTTCCTTCTTCACCCTTCATTCCCTCAATCACACCCAACAACCCTAGCACACACCCTCCTGGTTCCTGGTAGCCATATTTTCCCTTGACACTGCACCACCGTCGCCATGGATTACCAGTAGCTGATGGTGAAGGCCAAATTCTATAAGGAGCAGGGTGACCGCCATATCCCCCACCTCCAGCAAAGCCATACTTTGTTCCAATGTCACCCACCATCAATACACACCTCGTCATTGATCTGTCGTCAGGTGACGACGACTTTGAAACAACACCCCATAGTTTGTTGATCGGTTCCTTTGACATCTTTGGCAGGTTCAGGGTTCAGGAGAGGCAACCTCAAGGCATCAAACAAGGAGCTATTTACAGTGAAGCCCAACACCTCCCCTCCTAGCCTCTCATTGTCTCTCCCTCCCTTATGCTAGAGGCCATAGTAGTTAGATCGGATGCTGGTGTGTGCATAAACGATGATATCTCTAGAGACACCCACTACACCTAGTGATCTACTGCTGTAGACCTTAGTTGCGGTGCAGACACTGTGAATACCACAAGGGGCATGGCCAACTTCTGAGTAGATCAACAATCACCACCTGCATCAGGAGCGTTACCATCCAACAACATAACTTCATCGCAACCTGAGCCTCACCGTCACACATACCTAGCCTTGAACTAGATAGCCACTGGAGCAGACCTATAACCAAGCAACAGTCTTACCACCTCACCACCACTAGTCTCAACAACATCATATTCCTCTCTTGCATAAACCAAAACAAATCACCAATCCTTCCAACTGTTCGGACCACCTCTCCCTAAAACCATCACCACTAGAGCCACCATCACTTATCTATCTCTGACAATATTGTCATCTTCAGTTCACCTGAAACCAATGTTGTACAACTCCAAGAGTTCAACAACCATCAAGTAGGGCCATGGCCTGTTGCCACCATGATGCCTATTACCCTGCTAGCCGTGCCCTACCTCTCTGCCTTATCCTTCTCTATCTTCCTTTCCCCTTCATGTGGCCTATGTTTCCTCTATCAGGTGAAAACTACCATTGGAACGATGTTGCTTATCCTTCTCCCCACCAGCAACATATGTTCAAGGAAATCCAACTCATCGAGACAAATATCTATGACAAGCTACCCAAAGGTGTGTTCCTCTTACTATTTTTTTTAATTTAATTAGCAGCAATGTCAGTAATCTAATCTCCCATAGATATAATTTCAGAAACTGGCAAGTGCACACATGCTAATAAGACTCTATTGGATACTAATCACAAACTAAGGTACCTAAATCTCAATACAATTGATTACATTGCTTGATCTATATATACATGTACATACATACATAAAAATTAGAATGTATTGATACAAGTGAATAGAGAATACATGCATATATGTATGAATATGTCTTGTTTCTTATAATTTTACTTTTTAAAGTAGTGCCATATTGGATAAGATATTGATACCAAAAAGGATCTTACACATACAAGACTCATTCATATTGGTTGAACAAACTTGGGAAAAATTTATGTACAAGTGAACTTATAATTGTATTTAGTATGCTAGAAAATATTATGGCCTTGAACCTAAGAATATATTAAGTGTATACTAATGACATTTCATATAATACTTAGAATTATTGGAGTTCTAAGCCTAATAATAATAATAATAATAATAATAATAATAGTAATAATAATAATAATAATAATAATAATATAGTTTATTGGAAATATAAAACCCTAGGTACCCAGATTTGTATACACATTATATGGTAATTATATAATGCAATAGGTACACAAACTAATACACATGAAAATATGATGTAAGGAATGATATTGGATCATATAGTTGTACAGAGAGAATAACATTTAAGAACTAAATGGAAGGATTGCATATTTTCTTTTTACCAACACATATATAGTCTAAAATATGTAGACCTATATGACTTTAGATGGATCTTAGAACTAAAATATATCTCTAATGGATCAGGTATTCACTTTACAAGATTAAAACCCCCAATGTGCCCTTAGGTGACCAAAATCAAGGTGAGAACTATATGTATAACTACATTAGGAATGTGTACACATGTTCACTTTGGTTTGACTAACATACTTAATATGTTCCTAGGATGAAAACTCAGCTTCGTGGACCAAGTATATAGATTGAGTTAAACCTTAGCTGTGAAGAACATGTATGTAGATCCTCTATTTTAATTTGGGCATTACTTAACTAAAACCTACATTATTTTAATGAGGCATCTCTTGAACTATTAGTTCTATTTGAACTCCAACTTCTTGGACATTTATAACTTCTTTTCTTATTCATTATATTCTTGTTGTTGTTGTGATATCTTATTTATGATGGGTTCTTGGACCCCTTATGCTTGATTGTAGATTTATGATAAATTGACTAAAATGCTAGTCTTGTTACTCTATTTATGCATGCTACATGTTTGACTAGAATATCTAGAATAGTGGTACTTATGTACAACCATACTTATATAGGGCATGCGTATTCCACCTGAGGTGTGCGTTTCCACCCTTATTTCTTTTTAGGCCATGATCCTATGGTGTTATCCTATATTAGGTATATTTAGTCTACATTGTTATGCATGCAAATGTTATTTTGTTTTAAATTGGATTTGTGGTTGATTGTATGGCAATACACTTTTATTATCATGCTTGTAGTCTGAACTTTATTATGCCTCATTTCTTTTGTTACATTTCTCTTTTTATAATTTTTGAACTTACTCAATTGAAATAGCCCCTTTTTTCCTTATGAAAACATCTCTTTTTGCACTTTCAACCCAATATAATGCCCAAAGTGTTTAATATATGTACATACTCAACCTTTGCTGACCTACATGTCTTGTTTCCTATTTTCTGGGTGATGTTTCCTGCCACCCAGGTGTAGGTACATTAGAAGACAAGGATGCAAGGAGATTACATACAAGGTATTGGACCTAAGGATAGCTAGGAATGGGTGGGTTGCCCTCTGCAACTGGCCTTAGATGTGTACCTTTTTTATTATGTCATGCCACCAGTTATAGTGAGGAATAATTGTATATGAATGATCGTTTAACTTTGTAATAGTTTTGTTTCCACTGCTTTATTTTGACATGGCTCTTGTATTGTATCATTTGAGTGGATCCCCCTTTTGGGTCTCACTTTTTTACAAGAGATTCCATTATTCTAAGGGAAATCATTTTTAGACATGGCCAATAAAATGAAGCATGTATATAATGGGTGTCTTCAGGCTAAAGCAATGGAGGAAGCTTACATAGTCTCACTTGTTGAAACAGTTAAACACGTCTCACTTGTTGAAATAGTTAAACACCTAGAGCATACAAATGATCTTCTCATGCCCACTCATGTTTCAAAAGGAGTGTGGCAGGCCTACATCATCCATACCTATCACTCCCACTTGATGCGTACTTGATAAACTCATATAGATGACCATTCATGCGGACCTCATAGAAGAATGTGCACTATTTCTGAAAGCATTACCAATACCATACATGAGGTGCTATGAGGACTTGGGTCTGCCACCACCTCGTTTGGTGATGTCACTTGAGTGTCCTCTAGATCTGGAGTTCAATCCATTGCCACCACATCTGAAGTACACTTTCTTCGTGGTCGAAGGAAAGATTCATGTGCTAATTTCTTTTGCACTAAACAACTCTAAGGAAGAACAATTAATCATTGTACTGAAGAACCACCGTGCAACCTTTGAACGATTAATAGTAGGAATCAATGGAATCTCTCTAACCACATGCCAAGACAAAATATTCTTATTGGTCATTTTCTCAAAACACACCCAAATCAATTACATTTGATTAGATGTGCACAAAGAAGAATACACCTGGATCTTTCAAAATTATAAAGGGGCCCTATACTTACACAATCACTTAGACCACAATATATAACCCGCAACCATACGTGATCGTATAGTAGTATAGGCAAAAGGCAAGTGAGGGGTCGATCCATGGGGAGAGAGGGGACACCATAGCTAAGTTAGGGTGACTATGTTCCTAATGCAGAGAGTGGGGTTTTTAGGGTTTGTTTATGGTTTATTTGATTAAACTAAGGAGGCAAGAAATTTAAGGCAAGAAGGAAACTAGCTTATCAAAAACCCTAAGTTACTGTAAACAAGTTAAGTCTAACTAACAAAGCAAGGAAACTAGCTGAGCAATAGCAAGAGACTACAACTAAGCAATACTAATGAGGAAATTTAAGTACTAGAGTAGTCAATGTCCTAGATTGCAACTAACTAGCAAGATATACACTAGGAAGCTCAAAAGAGCACTAACTACACAAGAAAAACCTAACTAGCAAGAAATAATAAATAGACTAAGAGGCTATTAAAAGAAATTAACTAATTAGCATGAACAAGTTATGTTAACAAGTTGGGTTTTAGAAATGATAAATATAGGTGGGTGATTTGGGAATGACAACATGATTCCAATTGGGGGAAGATAGAACAAACAAGCTTAATCATTCATTCTAGATTGCTAAACCAAACAACTAGTCAAATGCTAAGAAATCACCCTACACTATTAGTTAGCCTATGGTATAGGTGAGATTTCACTAGGATTTGACTGGTCTAGGTTTCTAGCATAGGATTTCTTAGTGTAATTGGGAGCCAAATGTAGAATTGGGGAGTAGAGGTGAGGGTATTTCACCCCACATTACTCACCACCTAGATTTTAGCAAACTCATAGGAAATTATACCAATCAACCTTATACTAGCTACTTAGATCACACACCTAGGAGTAGGAGAAGGACTATAAGTAGGGGAATATGGGGTGCTAGCTAGGGATCCACTAGTTGGACCTAGGAGCAACTCCCAAAATAGCCCTACATATGCTATCTTCTCCTAGACTTAGTTGGCTTCAAGCACACAAACCACAAGCAATTCATATTCTTGGACACAAACCACAAGTATAGGCATGGGAAATGAGATATAAATAGCAAGAAGTCATCATAGAACAAAATCATAAAGTTTAAAAATTATCTTCCCCCAACATGGTATTAAAGTATCATTTTTATCCCAAATATCCCACCACAAGGGGCTTAACTACTCATAAATAAACAAAAGAGAAAAAAAGAGAGAAGAAAGAGGTAAAAGATCATGTTAGATCATGGAGACCCTTCTCCTTCACCTCCTAGTAGCATTAGAACGAAGCACCTCCCTCCAAAGATGGAAATGGCATGAGAATATGGGAGATTATGGTGGAAAACCTTAGAAAACTAGAGTTTTTGGGTGGAAATGGAGTGGAAATGGAAGGTGGTTGGAGCTCTTTAATGCAAGGAAAGGGACAATGAATGCTAGGAGAAGATAAGGAGTGGACAACCTCGTGTTGTGGCCGCCACCCATGTATATATAGGTAGTGGAAAAGTACTAGGTTAAGTGGGGGGGTATAAATGGAAATGCAATGGAAAAGTTGGGTAGGGTTAGGTGGTCACCACAATCATGGTGATGCACCACGACTTTGGTGGGGGGTTGAGTGATATGACCATGGGGAATGGTACGGGCATGGTGGATATGAGCTGTAGAATGGAGGTTAGGAGGGTGGAGAGGACACGGTCGTGGCAGGTGCCACAGTCGTAGAGGGATGGCACCACGATTATTATCTATTCTTTGCCCGTTCTGTCTTCAGCGTGCCACAATCATGGAATTTAACACATGTGAGGTGGTCTTCTTAAGCCATGGTCGTGCTGAGGACCACGCCTGTGCCAGTGCCCTTGTTGTAGATTGATTTTGCTGTGATCTTGAGCAACTTGGCCACAATGAGTGTTGGTAATTTACGACCACAGTTGTTCTGAGTACCACAACCGTGGGGGATGTGGAGTTCCATGATCATTGTAAACAACATGGTCATGGTGGTTCTTTTATTTTCTTGGTGTTGAACCTGTGATCATTGGCGAAATGGCCATGGGCGTGGCAAGATACCATGGCCCGTGGTGAGGGCCCAACTGTATGATTTTGCCTTAAACTCCTTCAAATGGATGCTAATTGCTTTGGAGCAATTTTTGTCTATTCAAGGGATGCTTGAGGAAGGTATGGGTCCAATCCTGAGGTGTAGAACCCAAGGATCCTCTCCTTCTCTCTCCTTTACATCCAATGCATGTACAAAAACCTTGAAAACATGAAAAAAAACAATAAGTGTATTTGACATGATATTTCATATTGGGGTAAATTACTTGTAATCTAACATGTTTTATATGTGATTGAAATGTAAAAAGACACAAGATGAAACCCTAAAATAGGGCTCATCACCACCCCAATCTTAAAACATACTTGTCCTCAAGTATGCTCCAACTCAGTCTCTCTACAATTTTTCCACAATCAAGAAGTGAAAAATGCAATGCAATAGATGAATATTGACTAAATGGGATCAAAGATGACTAGGTACATGCATTTCACCTCTCTCCTCTCCTCTTTCACAAACAATCATGATTATAGCATTGAGCTTACAAGCTCCAAATATAGAGCATAGAAGATACAATCAATCCACATGGCTGTCATATCACTTGGGGTAAACCGTTTCATGATAGAAAAGGTCAAAAAATGACTAATTTTTCTATTTTACATTCATGCATTCAATCTCATATGTCCATCCACACTGAGTAACCCATGTGACTGTGAAAAAGGGTAAAATGAGCTAGGTTTGATATTTCCTAGCTCCATGGGCATGTAAAAGGATAAAAGGGTTGCAGTAAGAGTTTGGAGTGCTTTTACACACTCATCTTTTCTTTATTTAGATTCTCTTAAATAGGAGCATCTTTTATTTTCTTTTTACATTTTTCTTCCTTTTCTTTTTCTTTGCCTTTGATGTGGATATGAGCACACGATGATGAGAGTGAAATGGGGGGTATGGATATGGATACCCCATACTTTTTGAGGTGGCTAAGGCTGGATGTGTGCACTTTGTCATCCTTTCATGAGGCAGAGTGGTAAGAAGATGGTAGAAGAAAAAAAATGAATCAAAGAGGGGTTTCTAGTGTGTACATCAACACGAGATCTCCTGCATGAAAGTTACTCCAACAATTTCATCAAGCAATGACACAACACATGAATGAACAATATTAAAACCATATTTCTATCATGAGATTCTACAAAACTCTAAGTGTTTGTGGCTTGCTTCAATCACAATTCAACCAAATGGTTCATAAGCATGGGAGATGTGATGCACATGTAAAAAGTCATGATTGATGCCATTTAGCTATAAACCATGATAATTCACTTGGTTTTGCCAAAGGTCATCATTTTCAATCCAAAAAGTAGAGACTTGGTCAAAACACACTTTTTAGGCAAGAAGTTCTAAACTTGGGTAAAATTGGCCAAAATGGTGTCAATTTGCACTTAATCACATGCAAACCTACTTTAGAGAATTAAAGAACACAAAGCAACAAATTCTATCTAGAACAAACAAGAATTACCAAAAACTACATTGAAATGCAATGCATGAGATGGAGTGGTCAAAAGAGCAATTTTTTTAAAAAAATTACACAGAAATGCATTAAAAAAACTACATGTATACATGAATGCAAACAAAAGGAAATCTATGCTAGATATGGTGGTATCAATCAGGCTTCGATTGGTTTGTTGTAATTGGTCTGGAAAACTTATGACTTAGAGTTCCTTAGAAGTTTTTCATGATTGGTTTAAAGTGTAAGTGTTGGAACTTGAGTTCCGTGAATTTCACTGAGTTATAGACTTACATACAAAATAAAGTTCCTAAGTTGCCTCTTAAAAAGAGACAAAAATGAGTTTCAAGACAACTAACAATATTTCTTGTACAATTATATTCTTCATTCATCATAAATGACACATGCAAAATATTTATGACCAGAAATATTAGCGATGTGGATATAGTTCATTGCTAAAACTATAACATAATATGAAAAAATATCATAACTATAATTGCACTATGTAAACATTTTACACTATAACCACCATTATCAATGCGATTTACAAAATAAAAAAAATGCAAACATCATGAAAAGAAAACACACCGCAACATGTGAAAACAATGTGATTTTCCTAACATATTTTTATCCTTTATGTTAAAACAATATGATGTGAAAAATGATAATTAACTATAACCATGAATGAATAATACAATAAAAGTTCCCAACAAAAATAATGTAAAAATTAACACCCTATATTGTGTTAATTAATGATGAATCAAAATTTATATTTACAAGCACATGAAATGCAGATATTATTACAATACTTTATATATACGAAGTGAAATAAAGTCGATGCATCTATTCATAAAGAGGGAGCTGCTGTAGCGTTTGTAGCGCGTGACTCTAATGGTGAATGGATCTATGCCGCAGGTTGCAAATTCGAAGAAGATTCTGTTGTTGTGGCTGAGCTACGAGGGATTCACATGGCGTTAATGTATATCCAGGAGAATCAGTTAGAGCAGGTGACCGTCGAAATAGATAGTTCTACTGCGTCGCGTATTATCCATGAAGATCACATATGCTATCTAAGGTTTTCTTACTAGGTAGATTCGGTTCAAAAGAGGCTAGCATCAGGATGTCGTATTGAGTTCATTCACAGAGAAGATAACAAGGCGGCTGATTGCCTAGTTAAATTCCACCAAAAGACCCAACATAGGGTGTTCGATTACATTCACCCCCCTCCTGAGTTGGAGAATGTTCTTTTAGCATATAGATGTAATGGTAGTAGTACTACCATGTTTATGCTTTCCAATAACATTAGTGATTGTACCCAATACTTAGATTTGTTTGCACAAGGAAGACACGATGAATAAGAGTGCTTCCTGACTTATCTAAAAAAAGTAAAATAAAGATATTGTGACATGATTTAAATAATAATATTTTATTTAGATTATAATTGTATCATAATGAAATATTTTTTTAGTAGAACAACATCTACACCATAGCCATTTGTTCATGTTATTATGATTTAAGAATATTATGCTTTTTTTTACAGATATAGTTCTTTTTTTAATGTCTTTGATATCCTTACTTATTTACATGACATAGTAAAAATTAATAAAGTTTTAATGATTTCTATATTTACAGTTACAACAAACCAGTCACATGGAAGTGAATGGAACTTAAGTTCCAAAAACTGAACTAGAGTTACCAGAAAATGAGTTCCACATAACTCATGACTTACACCAAACCAATAGGAGCCTCAATGAAATAGTCAAGTGGGACATGTCAAACAAAATGAGATAAGACAAAAATAGGGTGCGTACCTTCCTACCACCCTAAACTTTTGAATCATGTTGTCCTCAACATGAAACTAAAGCTCAGGGAAGGTAGGGTATGAATCACCATTGTTGGGGCAGGTCAGGTGGCAGGACTTCCTACTACTGCTAAGGGCTAGCTCGAGGAGGTGAGGGATCTACCTGAGGTGGTGGAGGAATTAAATGAGCTGGCGGGAACTGGTAGTAATGGCTCCAATAGTCAGTTTGGGGAGGTGGATATGTCTCTAGGAAGGCATAATGGGTGCTCCAATAATCCTCCCCCCATTGGGGGTTCCTCTAAATCTGTACATATTGGTAGTGGTACATGTGGTTGATCTGATAATGCATGAGCTATTAAGCTTGCCACATGTAATGTCCGGTCTACTGCATTGTCTTATGGGTTTCTCTAATGCCTTCCAACTGTGTCTGTATGGTGTACATGCCATAGACATTCACTATAGGATGGTGTTATGATGATGCTTCTTCCTCTCTTTTTCTCACTCTGTGGGGCTATCTCTACTGCTACTCTGCCAGTTGTTCAAAGAAATTCATCTCCCCAACTTCTTCATTTAGGTTAGGGTCTCTCTCTCTTGAAAGCTTTGTCTAGGGCACTCTTCTTCCCATTTTTGCAACACTTCTTCTAATTTATCCTTTGGACCTACAACATCACAGAGCGGTTCTACATGGTAAGGTAGCTCCAGATTGAATCCAGGAAGTGGGGGATTGATATTATACATCATCTTCTTGCCAACCATTGTGATCATGTGGGAGCAGACTAAGTATTTCAAATTCACAAACTTTGCTCCCTCGGCTTTGGTAAGACCTATCAATTCACATCCTAGAGGTTTAGGTATAGAGGTCACAAGTCCTCCCATAACGAAGGGAGTTTTGCTTTTGAAAGGGATCGACCTCATGTGATCAACGAGAAGTGCCCCTAGGTTGCAATAAATTTCTTTGATCACCCCATGCAACACAAAAAGATCTTTTTTTGAGTAGCTCCCTTGGTTATCATAGTGGCCAACTATGGTATTATCAATGACTTTTTGTTCATATCTGAAATATGGATTGTAGATCCCGATGGTTTTTTACTTGCCAGCTATGAAGTTCCTTTGTCATGTTACTATACCATACATATTGATAATTTCTATCCACCTCTCTTTCAATGCGGCCTTGATCAAACAACTTGGCTTCTTTAGGAACCCTGGCAAAGATGCTATTTAGATATGATTCTATGACAGTATGTATCTAATTCTGTAGCTCAAATTTGATTTCTTCTTCGCCTCTGTACTTGACTTTCTCTAATGTTGCAAAGAATTGTTGTTTTGACTCAACATAAGTGTCTTGTGCATCAGAGAGCACCCAATACAATCCACATCTATACAAGTCATTCCCCATTTTCTGTCTAATCCCAAGTGCATTCATCACATGTTGGCGGGCATACCTGGTTGCAATGACTCTTCTTGTCATGCACTTGGGGTAGAGGGGGTCACTTTGATTTTTCTCTTGCTCCCCCACCCATATGACATTCCCTCAGGGATCTTATCGATCCCTTTTAACCTGTCTGCCTCAAGTACAACCACAATATCCACTGGTTCTGGACTCAACTCCTCATCACCTGTATCCTCATCTTCCTCCTCAGCCACATATGAGTGTGTTCCAAAACTTGTATCAAGATTCAATGGTATTCTTTTCTCCAGTTGCTCCTCTTGAGTGTCCTCTTCCTCCTGTATCACCAACTGTCTGTGGGCTTGTGGCTGCTGCTACAGCCTCTCCATTGATGAAGAAGTGGGGTGGCAAGCTAGTGTAGGTTGAGGAGGAGCACGTGAAGAAGAAGGAGAAACAATCCCCTATCATCACTTTGGGTGAGTGGTGACCTCCGGTTCTAAGGAGTCGATCATGGAATCCACATTTGTTTCTGATGCTTCTTCTTCTTCCTCCTTATAGGTGGAGCCGGTGATGTGGTGACTATCTGATGATCGGGTGTGAGAAGCACTCATGGATGTCGAGCGACAAAGCAAGGTGGAAATAGAGTTTGAAGGTGATGGACTGTGCGAGGGGATGAAGATGTTGGATGATTCTTTCTTGGTCCACACCTTGCCTCCTGTGATCATCTCGAGGCCTTTTTGAGCCTTCTTCTTCATAGCCTTCCCTATCCCCTTCATGGTGTGGATGTGGAGGTGGAAAAGAGGACTGTGATTTTCAGATTGTGGTGGTAGGGGCAAATTAAAGGTGGAAAAATGGGTAGGAGTTGATGGAGAGGGTCGAGGTGGATGTAGAGGAGTGGTTTGGGAGGTGTATTAGAGGTGGAGGTGTGATTATAAGAGGGAGATTTATGGCATGGATGGGTGGTGACAATGGAGGTGTATGGAGTTGGGTGGCAATGGTGGAGGCTAATGGATGGTGGAGAGAGGTAGAGAAGGGTAGTGCGACAGTGGATGAGTAGATTTGGAGGTTGATTAGTGGTTGTAAAGGCCTAGAGGATGGAGATTGTAGTTGGAGCTAGTCCCTAGATGCCACCACTGCTGAGGGAAGCATGGAGAAGAAGGTTTGAATGAATGGGGGGGGTCATGGTGAGATGTGTAGGTTAAGTTAATTTTTGGTGGGTTTGACCCACACCGTGACCATGGGAGTGGCCACGGGTGAGGGGAGATGATGGTGGCACGACCATGGCAAGTCCCACGATTGTGGTGGGGTCGTCGAAGCTTATAGAGGTTCATGCTGGCCATGCCCGTGGGGGCTTCCACGGTCGTGGTGGTCACTAGACGCCACATTGGTGTTCATCACCACGGTCGTGGTGACCTTCCTTGAAATCTTTGATTTCTATGTGATATTTTCCAAAACCTCCTCGCCCGTGTCGATCCACCATGTATGGGTTGTGAATTTTGTGCCACACTCATGCCGATCTCCACAGTTGTGGCTGTGGACTGGCAACACAACCGTGGTGGTCGCCTCCTTTTTTCTTGATTCTCTTGTGATTTTTCTTACATGGTGCCTCGCCCGTGGCATTCTACCATGGAAGGGTTGAGTATTTTCTGCCATGCGCATGCCAAGGGCCACGACCGTGGTGGTTTGTTTGAGCACAAAAAGGTCACCAAACTTCATGGAATGTCAGATTCTTCAATGCAAACAAAGTGGTTTCTCATTTTTCTTTCCTTGCATTTGTTGCACCCATCTTCTGAATTTCTCTTTTACCTATCATCCTGTCATATCAAAACTAAAAAAAAATATCAAGCACAAGTGTGCGTGTGTGTATTTTTGGAACTGTGTAAAAATAAAGCAAAAGTATCAAAAAGTGAAGGTTGGGTGCAAAAGTTCTCAAACCTAGGTGGGTTGCCTCCCACTAGAGATAAATTTATGCCTTCAATTGGACTTATTGATCTTGATCCATTAATCCTTGTGGAACCTTTCAAGCATCTTTGTAATAGATGTCTCTTTCATGTGCATTTAAGCACATCTCTTCATCAACTGGGTGTTCCTCAACTAGCATCACGGTATCAAAACTTTGATTTGATTTGTCCAGACTGACTTCAACAACGACTTTCAACCTTTGTCCATTAATGGTGAACTCTTTTACTCCTTCCTTCTCACATATCACAATAGCCCCAGATGGATATACATGTTTTATTAGATAATGTCTTTCCCATCTAGATTGAAGCTTTCTGGGAAAGAACTTCATCCTAGAATTGTACAACCATACCCATTGTCCAGACTCAAAACTCTTCTTCTTGATAAGCTTGTCATGCAAGAACTTGGTCCTCTCCTTGTAGCTTTTTGACATCTCATATGCTTCATGTTTCATTTCTTCTAACTCATGCAACCACAATTTTCTTCTCACTCTAGAAGTGTCCCTATCCATGTCCATGGATTTCAATGCCCATAGTGCCTTGTGTTGCATTTCCATGGGTAGATGGCAACTTTTACCGTATACGGGTTTGAATGGTGTGGTGCCAATCAGGGCCTTGAATATTGTTTTATATGCCCACAAGCTTCATTAAGATGTAAAGACCAATCCTTGCAGTTCAGCCTCACCATCTTCTCAATAATAATCTTTATCTCCCGATTGGCCAACTCAACTTGACCACTAGTTTTAGGGTGGTAAGGAGTTGCGACACGATTATTCACACCATGTCTTTTTTATAAACTTTTAAATGTTTTATGGATGAAATGGCTTCCGACATCACTAATCATTGCTCACGGTACACCAAATCAGATGAAGATGTTCCACTTGACAAAATCACAAACCACTTTGTGATCATTCATCCTTATGGCAACTGCTTCAATCCACTTGGGTACATAATCAACGACCACCAAGATGTACAAAAATCTAGAAGAGGGAGGAAACAAACCCATGAAGTCAATTCCCCAACATCAAACACATCAACCACTAGAATGGGTGATAAAGAGATCATGTCTCTCTTGGAGATAGTGCCCACCTTTTGGCACTTCAACCAAGTCTTGCAATATTCATTAGAATCCTTGAACAATGTCGGACAATAGAAACCACTTTGGAGAACTTTAGCGGCTGAAATTTTCCACCAAAATATCTTCCACATATTTCGGAGTGGTACATGGAGAGAATCTCCTGCTACTAACTTTTGGGGATACATCTCCTTATAAGTTGATTGGAGTAATATCTGAAAAGATGTGGGGCATCCCACACATAATTATTCACCATAGTAAACAACATATTCCTCTCTTCCCTTATCCAACTACATGGTATCCTCCCACTATCCAAGAAGTTAGCTATGTGCTTATACCATGGTTTTGGGTGGATGAAAGTAAGAAAGTTGCTCTTATGGCATTGTCTCCTTGATCTGATTCATATCCACATAAGGTGCCTCAATGCAGGAGAGATGGCCAGCTGCAAAATGTTTGACTCCTTTCTTGTCAACAATCTCAAGATCAAACTCTTGAAGTAAAAGGATCCAACGGATCAATCGGGGCTTTGAATCTTTCTTTGCCATGAGATACTTCAAAGATGAATGGTTGATGTAGACAATGATCTTGTTTTGCAAAATGTAAGGGCAAAACTTATCAAGAGAAAAAATCACGACAAGCAACTCTTTTTTCATAGTGTTGTAGTTCCTTTGGGGTTCGTCAAGGGTTTTACTTGTATAGTATATGGCATGTGGAATCCGACCAATCTTTTGGCTCAACACAACCTCCACTGCCATATCTGAAGTGCGATCATGATCTCAAATGGAAAAGAAAAATCTAGGGGCTAATGATAGGATCAAAAACTAACTCATGATTCAAGTGGTTGAAGGCTTCAACGCACTTGTCATCAAAATCAAAATCAACATCTTTTCTAAGCAAATGACACAACGGTCTAGAAATTTTGCTAAAATCCTTGGCTATTTGATGATAGAAACCTACATGCCCAAGAAAGAATGGACATGCCTTATGGTGGAAGGAATGGTAAGAGTAGAAATGAGGCCCACTTTGGCCTTGTCAACTTCAATGCTAGCCTTAGAAACTTAGTGGCCCAGAACAATACCTTCGAGAACCATGAAATGACTCTTTTCCCAAGATAACACCAAATGAACCTTGGCACATCTTTCAAGTACAACTATGAGATGGAGCAAACAATCATCAAATGTCTTTCCAAACACTAAAAAAACATCCATAAAGACCTCAAAAGATGAATAAAGCATGCCAACAAAGATAGACATCACACATCTTTGAAAGGTAGAAGAAGCATTGCACAACCCAAATGGCATTCTCCTATAAGAAAATTTGCCGCTAGGACATGTGAATGTGGTTTTTTCTTGGTTGGTGAGGTGCACTACTACCTGGAAGCAACTTGAGTAACCATCAAGAAAATAATAGAAGCTCTTCCTGCAAGTCTCTCCAAGATCTGATCAATGACTGGGAGAGGAAAATGGTCTTTCTTTGTATTCTCATTCAACTTTTGGTAATCCACATACATCCTTTGATTTTATTGCTCTCTCATGAGAATCAACTCTCCATCCTCATTCTCAGCTACTGTGATCTCACCCTTCTTGGGCACAACTTGGATGAGACTCACCCAAGGACTGTCAGAAATGGAGTAGATGATTCCAACATCAAGCAACTTCACAACCTTTTATGTTACAACTTCTTTCAGTTTTGGATTCAAACTTCTTTGCATTTGGCGGGTCGGTCTTGCATCATCCTCAAGGTAGATCCTATGGATGCAAATGGAGGCTTCAATGCCCCTCAAATCAATAATAGATCACCCTATGGCTTGAATGTTCCTATTCAACACGGACATAAGAGCATCTTCTTGTTCAGGAGATAAGACAAAAGAAACAATCATCGAGAGGGTGTCATTGGAACCTAGAAAAGCATACTTCAAGCCTTCAAGAAGAGTCTGAGCTCAAGGATTATAGGGGCTTCAAGGGAGCTCTTCAAAGGTTAAAAAATGGACAGGAGGTCCTCTCTTGCGTCCACTAAGGCTAGCTCATCTTCCTCATCCTCATCTTCATCATCATAGGGGAACTCCACAAATAGGCTCTAGACCCCAACCCTGAGTGGCAGTCTGAATCCATGTAGGTAGGCATTCCTCTACAATCTCATCAAGACACTCAATAAGATAGCAATCTTCCTCTGTAGCACCTATCACCTCGGCCTTAGTAGAAGACTTGAAAATGTTCAACTAGATCTTTATGTGCATGAAGGTCACATACATGGTACCGGTTTTCACATGAATCACTGCATCAGATGTAGCCAAGAAGGGTCTCCCCAAGATAATAGGCACCTTTCTTGAGTCTTTTTCCATAACCAACACAATAAAGTCAATAGGAAAGAAGGCAGATGTCTCATCATCAAGCTTCACCAGCACATCATCAACTCACCCTTGAGGTGTCTTTATAGAATGGTCAACCAATTTCAAGGTGCAATGAGATAGTTGCTAAATTCCCAAGTTCAATTCGACATACACATCATAGAGCATCATATTCACACTAGACCCCAAGTGAAGGAGTGCTTGGTCTATCCATTGAGTCCCAATGTAACAAGAGATGATTGGTGTGATGGGATCTTTTCTCTTCTTAGGGGCAGTGCACTGTAGAATGGAACTCACTTGCCCAATGAGCTTGACTCACCTTGGTTTTTGTCCCGTGGTTCTTCTTTTGAAAGTACACAAATCTTTCAAGAATTTAACATAAGACGGGATTTGCTTGATTGCATCAAGTAGTGGGATATTGATCTTCACTTGCTTAAATGTTTCCATGATGTCTTCAGTGTGTTCCTTCTTTCTTTTTTCAGCGGATGGTTCCTCAAGTGAATATGGGAAAGGGGAGACTTGTCCTCCAAACTAGGTCAAATCAAAAAATCATCAATCGATATCACAGGAATCACAACATCATCCTTTTGGATCTTAGTATCAGCCCGGATGCCTATCACATTATCCTCAATCTAAATCTTAGTTAGACTGCCTCTAATCATAGTATCAACTATGTCATCACTGGCTTTGCTGTCAACTAAAGTGTCCCATGGATACTACAAAGTCCTCATACTCCTCAACACTGTCACAACCTTCACTTTCTCATGGGTGGTAAAAGAAGCTTTTGGTGGCTGTTGTGGTTGTTGAGGTGGTGGTGGTCTTTGGTGTGGGGGAGTTGGGTTTTAGAGGATGTATTATAGCTGAGATGGTGGTAGTTGTAGCTATTTTGGATGGGGGTGATATTATATAGGAGATTGTTGGTATGAGTGAGGTGGAGGTGGAGTGTATTGATAGTTGAATGGAGGTTGTGCAGGTGGGGGAGCACATGGGTTAGGCATTCCTTGAGACTATTGAAGCGTGGGTACTTGGCTTGGTGGTGGGAGGTATGAACCTTAAGTAGTGCCCATGGAACCAATGCCATTGTTAGTATTAGCCATGGATTGGGAAGGGAGTCCTCCCTCCTCATGGTGGGAAAGTGAGAGAGAAATTTGATCAAGTCTTTGTTCAAGACAGCTGATTGTCTGCCCATGAAAAGAGACATCTTTTTTCACTTCATCTAGGATTCTTAGCCTCCCAAGCACTTCATCTTCAAACTTAGAATTGTACCTAGGGCCTTGATGTTGCCTTGGTTGTCCTTGCCCCTCTTCACCTTGTTGTTTCCAAGAGAAGTTAGGATGGTTCCTCCATTATGGAGTATAGGAGTTGGACATAGGACCTTGATTGTTCCGATTCCCAAAAGCATCCAAAGCATTCACCTCTTCATCAACTGCCATGGTAGACTGGCTAGCAAAACCCCTAGCTTGGATCTTCATCATGTTCATCATGTCAACCATCATTTTCATCATTTGGGGGTTGGCTTCTACTCTAAATGGATCTGTAGGAGGGGGGGATATAGTTCCGGTCACAATGCTCCCCTTTGCTTGAAGCTCAATGGCGGGAGTTGTCAACTAGATGCTCAAAGAGGGGCCAAGACTCCTCCGGGGGCTTAGCCATGAATGTCCATCCACAAGAAGAATCAACAGTAGTTTGACTCAGCTCAACAAGCTCGGTGTATAACGACTGCACTAGCTTCCGTAGAGGAACTTCATGGTGAGGGTAGTTTCTCAAGAACTTCTGAAATCTTTCCCAAGCTTAATGGAAGGGTTCATTCTCCCTCGGGGTGAAAGAGGTGATATACCTTCTCATCTGAGTCAACTTTGTTATTAGATATAACTTCTTTAGGAATTCATTCTTCACCGCCACCCACATCACCAGCTCGGGCTTGGACATATACCATTCTTTTGCTTTTGCTTTTATGGAGAAAGGAAAGAGGGTTATTCTTATAGAATCATCTGTGGAAGCTGGGGTACGGAAGGTTGAGCAAGTTTCTAGGAAAACATCAATGTGGTGGTAGAGATTCTTGTTCTCCATCCCATAGTAAGTAGGAAGGAGTCCAAGAAGGGTTGGTGGGATGGAGAATTGTTGACCCGACATTCGATCAATAAGGGTGGCAATTGGGGAAGTGTAGTTCCCTGAGGTGTAGTCATGGAAATGGCGGTGAGGTTGTTGTGAAACTCCCCTGGGAGGATTCTGTGGGACACCCCTAGGAGGGATGTGAGCATCTGGGCCTTCCATTTCAGATTCTCACTATTGTTTGCGGTGTTGCTGACGTCTTCATCTACCTATCTTGGGGTTAAAAGGGATCAAGGCAGTAGAGGTCGAACATCTGCCAAGCATACACCACTGTCACCTGCACAATACAAAAACAAACAACAAGAGCTAAGTTAGAATATAAGTATGAAAAAGTAAGCAAAGAATAAAGAATAGCAACGGTGAGGGTAGTAGGAAAAGCTAAGCTACACTAACTAGCTAAGCTGAGCACCTCTACTCCCCGACAACAGTGCCTGAAAGCTTGGTGGGTTTTCTCAACACACACCCAAATCAATTGGATTTGATTAGATGTACACAAAGAAGAATACACATGGATCTTTCAAATTTATAAAGGGGCCCTATACTAACACAATCACTCAGACCACAATATATCACTCGCAAGCACAGGAGATCATATTGTAATATAGGCAAAAGGCAAGTGAGGGGTCGATACGTAGGGAGAGAGGGGGCACTAGAGCTAAGTTAGGGTGACTATGTTCCTAATGCAGATAGTAGGGTTTTTAGGGTTTGTTGATGGTTTGTTTGATTAAAATAAGGAGACAAGAAATTAAAGGCAAGAAGGAAACTAGCTTATCAAAAGACCTAAGTTACCCTAAACACGTTAAGTTTAACTAACAAAGCAAATCAACTAGTTGAGCAATAACAAGAGACTACAACTAATTTACACTAATGAGGCAAGTTAAGTACTAGAGAAATCAATGACCTAGATTACAACTAACTAGCAAGATCTACACTAGCAACCTCAAAATAGAACTAACTACTCAAGCAAAACCTAACTAGCAAGAACTAAAAATAGACTAAGAGGAAGTTAAAAGAAAGCAACTAATTAGCATGAACAAGCTAAGTTAACAAGATGGGCTTTAGCAATGATAAAGATAGGTGGGCCATTTGGGAATGACACTAGGATTCTAATTGCGGAAAGATAGAGTAAGCAAGCTTAGTCATTCATTCTAGATTGCTAAACCAAACAACTACTCAAATGCTAAGAAATCACCCTACACTATTAGTTAGCCTAAGGTATAGGTGAGATTTCACTAGGATTTGACTAATTTAGGTTTCTAGAATAGGATTGCTTAGTGTAATTGGGAGCCAAAGGTAGAATTATAGAGTAGAGGTGAGGGTATTTCACCCCATATTACTCACCACCTATCCTTTAGAAAACTCCTACCAATTACATCAATAAAACATATATTAGCTACTTAGATCACACACCTAGGAGTAGGAGAAGGACTATATGTAGGGGAAAATAGGGTGCTAGCTAGGGCTCCACTAGGACCTAGGAGTAACTCCCAAAATAGCCCCACATATGCTATCTTCTCCTAGACTTAGGTGGCTTCAAGCACACAATCACAAGCAATTCATATTATTGGACACAAACCACAAGTAGAGACATGGGAAATGAGATATAAATAGCAAGCAATCATCATATAACAAAATCATAAAGTTTACAAATTATCTTCCCCCAACATGGTATCAAAATATCATTTTTACCCCAAACAGTCCACCACAAGGGGCTTATCTACTCATAACTAAACAAAAGAGCAAAAAGGAGAGAAGAAAGAGGTAGAAGATCATGGTAGCTCATGGAAGACCCTTCTCCTTCACCTCCTAGATGCTGTAGAACAAAGAACCTCCCTTCAAGATGGAAATGGCATGAGAATATGGGGGATTATGGTGGAAAATCGTAGAAAACTAGGGTTTTTGGGTGGAAATGGAGTGAAAATAAAAGGTGGAAGGTGTTGGAGCTCTTGAATGCAAGGAAGGTGGCAATGAATGCTAGGAGTAGCTAAGGAGTGGGTAACCTCATGCTGGGGCTGCCACCAATGTATATATAGGTGGTGGGGAACCACTAGGCTAAGTGGAGGTATAAATGGAAATGCAGTGGAAAAGTTGGGTAGGGTTAGGTGGTCACCACGGTCGTGGTGATGTGCCATAGTTGTGGTGGGGGTTGAGTGATACATCCATGGGGAATGGTATAGGTGTGGTGGATATGAGCTTTAGAATGGAGGTTAGGAGGATGGAGTGGACACGACCATGGCGGGTGCCGCAATCATGGTGGAGGATTGGCGCAACAGTCATTCTCTACTTGTTGTAGCTTGATTTTTCTATGATCTTGAGCAACTTGGCCACAGCCGTGGTGTGATACCACAGGAGTGTTGGTAATTAACGACCATGACCGTTTTGGGGACCACGACTGTGGGGGATGTGGAGTGCCACAATTGATGTAAAAAACACAATTGTGGTGATTCTTTGATTTTCTTGGTCTTGAACCTGTGATCATTGGCGAAATGGCTACATGTGTGGCAAGATACCACGATCCATGTTGAGGGTCCAACTACATGGTTTTTCCTTAAACTCCTTCAAATGACTACTAATTGCTTTGGAGAAATTTTTGTCTATTCAAGGGATGCTTGGGGAAGGTATGGGTCCAATCTTAGGGTGTATAACCCAATGATCCTCTCCTTCTTTCTCCTTTATATCCAATGCATGTACAAAAACCCTGAAAAACATGCAAAAGAATCCAGAAGTGTATTTGACATGATATTTCATATTTGGGGAAATTACTTGTAATCTAACATGTTTAGATGTGATTGAAATGCAAAAAGACACCAGATGAAGCCCTAAAATAGGGCTGAATCACTTATATGAAGGAGATAAGCTAGTAGTTCAACCTCAAAGATGATTAAATCCAATAATGATAGAGGCGGTGAAGAAGGGAGTCTACAACAAAGGTTTGAAAAATCTCAAATTATAGTTTCTTTTAATTAGATTTTCAAACATTCTTAAATCTCTTTCTACCAACATGTGTGGGTTATTACTATATCAAATAAGGTTCCAAACTCAATTATTTGCAACACACGGTATCTTCAACTCAATAACGAACAAGTTTAAGCTAAAAATAAAACTTAAACCAACCAGTTAACAATGAAAGTTATTAATAAATGTGTAATTAACACCATGATTATTTTAAATCCTCAAATTACTAGTAAAGCAAGGTATGTGTTGTAACAAGGTCCTTTGTGGAGTTAACAAACCTAAACTGATGTGTCCAAGATTCCCACAATGATGACATATGATAATAGCATTGAAACTAGGAGGAGACTTCCCAACGGAATGATTCTTATGGCACTAAGAACACCTATCATTCTTTGTCTCTTCACTATAGAACCTTTTCTTCTTCTTACGAGCTTGATAACCTGAATAGTTTTCCAATTGCATTTGCTTTATCTACTATCCTATTCCCCCCTTTGATGAAAATGGGCCGTAATTTGATGAACTAAGTCAAAAATGTGTTATATATTTGTATCCTTTAATGTAGTTGATGTGGATCTCCATATGAGGGATAATAATAGAAGATATCATGGAGAAGCCATCTCTTGCTCCAGGAAAGAACCCATTACCAAGGAGGGTGCAGCGATAGTTGGATATATCACAATTTGGGTCCCTGTCACGGAAGACTTGGTGACTAGGGAGTTTGAAGTTATGGATGACTAGGAACCCTAAACAACTATCTTTTGACGTAGGAGTAGAGTCCCCAACATTTGTAACAAGGCTATTCATATGCCTACACAATGTAACAATCGTAACAATATTATTAACCTTTGGATGGTAAGAAACCCTAGGGATATTAAGTTGAAATAGATAGACTAAACAAATACTTGGCTATGATACCATAATTGTGATGAATGTATATTTATCCTAGTTTTGGCCACATTTAGAGTAGAATTCATGCATTTGTGTGCTTGATGCCCTTTCTCGCATATTTGGGTTTTAATCGCTATTGTTCCCCTTTTTGGTGTTTTTATGATTAATTCTCATTTTTTCTAGCCATTTTGAAGTCCACTTCATGTTGATTCATATCCATCTCCCCCACCTATAAGCATTGGGAGAAAATCCAAGGTGATTTATACCATAATAAGCCCTCACAGGGCATTCCATCAAGCACTACATCTGTCATTTGACATATTGGATTGCACCCTCAAGAAAAGAATCCTTGCCAAGTGAGCTGATCGATGAGCTTTTCTGGTCTACTGATGCATTTTTCACAAGAAATTCAATATGAGGATCAATAAATTAACAACTTGTGAGTCATATGGTTCATTCTTTATTTAATTGGCTAGTCGATAAGAGCTCCCCCAAATATAACTCAGTTGGTTGGTTCATTTACTTGGTAGACTGACTGAGAAATACTTTGGAACGACTCATCATTGACCAACTAGCCATTTCATCAGCAAGTCGACCCACTGGTTCTCCTCCTGCACACATCCGTAATTTCATGCCCCAACCAGTCAGTCGACCCATTTGAGAGTTTCCTGGTTGGTGGACCCTTCTCAGCACACACCAATCATCTAGGGTGCGGGAGTAGCTCTGTTGTCTATATCTTTTACCTTACATTATGAATTGCTATTTACTTGAATATCTAGATTATTTGTCAGTTGTTTATCACATGCATGTTAGATTATTCACCTGGAATGGATATCTATAATAATCTTAGATGTAGATATGTTCAAATCTAAGGATGAAACCTCAATTGATGTTGTTGAACCCTGGATGAGACCACATAAGGGAGTTCATTGGGGAAACAAAGTAAGGATCCATGAGTAACGAGAACTCGAGCCCTCAAGGAATTCTATCCCTGTGAAATTCATTTTCTTCAAGGGTGTACATTTCCTTGGTTCTAATAGATAGCCTCGAGAATGAGCAACATATGTAAATGAAAGATTGTGTAGGCAATGGTGGTGAAACCCAATTCATCCCAGTTTTTTTTCATTAAATGAATTCAAACCAATTTGTTACCTTTTTATTTACCTCTGCAAATTAGTTTAAACAATCAAATCAATCCTTAGTTTTAAATATTGATTTCAATATGAGTCAGACTCTTAAGATTCTTATAAATGTTATCTCTTGGGTTCGATCCTAATCTATACTTCAATAGGACCTGTCTGCTTGTGGGTTGTGTCATTGTACATAGAATAGATAAAACTTAGGGATAATATCCTAGGTGAATTTCCTATGCATGAAACATTCCAAAACAAATTTTGGCAACATTTCTAGGGACAACAGAGTCTTGATAGTCCAATTTACAATAAGATATATTTAAAGTTTTCTTTTACAATTGATATTATTGCATATATATTAGAATCTTGGATATTTTGCAACCACCTAATATTATCTCTATCTTTCTATTTTAGGTACCATATCATGTGCATGGGATTCTCAACTATCATTCATTTTGTATCGTGGGACTTTTATCTTGAAATTGAAAGAACCTTTGATAGATGAATTAGATGAAAAAGAGGCATAATGGATAAGCATGAAGTCACCATCCATGTGAGCCAAACTTTTTCTTCCTAAATAGAAAGACTTGTACAAGAGACCATGTTTAGTATTGAAGAAGTAAACATGTTGACTGAAGATATAACCCTTGAAGTTGAGCATTAAAAGTAGCCTAATAACTTTTCTATCCATAAGGAAATAGATGACCATTACCATGTGGTTCCACTGGCTGTTACAGCTCGACAATTCAAGATCCTTGGCAATGGGTCACAATGATGTAGAGCAACACATTGACTAGTAATAAAGGTGATGACTGTCAAGATCATATGTAGAGATTTTTAGATCTTTGTGCCTTTTATAAGAAACTAGGGGTTTCTAAAGATGCCATTAAACTTTGTATGTTCAAGTACCCTATGATAGAAAAAGTGAGGATCTTGTACAACTCCAGTTAGGGAGACAATATCACAGCTTAGGAGGGCTACAAAGCAAGATTCTAGAGAAGTTCTACCCACCCTCTCTTATATACTAGATAAGGGGACATATCACACAATTTTCCATGTTCCTAAGAGAACCCTTACTGAAGCTTGGGGTTAATTTATGGAACTCATTAGCCAATGCCAGCACCATGGCATCTAATTGGTGCAAATTTTTGAAACATTCTATTGATCTGTTAAATAAGACATCAAAAAGTTCTTAGATTCCTCATCTAGAGGAAACTTCATGTGCCAAAACTAAGAAAGTGCTTGGGCAATTGTGAGATGAGGTACTGAAAACTAATCTCATTCTAAAAGAAGACATGGTGGTGTCTCAAGGTTGCCTAAGATGAGATAGGGCTAAGCTCAAGTCCATTGCTGAGTCTTCACAGAATATGGTCTTAAAAAATAAGATAACATGAAGACCTCTTTGAATGCATATAAGAGGACAGGGCAACCACAACCACACTGAAAATAAGTGAGGACAACATACCTTTTCTATGAAGCATGTGAGGGAAATAACCACTATACCATGGAGTGTCAGTTTCTTTATGAAATCATGGTGAATGACTTATAGGCCCAAGATGATGAACATTAGATGGAGGACTTGAACTCCACTCATAGAATTCTTGGATGGGGTTACTACAATTCCTTCCAAAGTAGAAATCATTTAGGATTTTAGTATGACAATCCAACATGTGTAGACAATGCTTCTCAATCGAGGTTAAGATGTGAACAAATAAGCTCGAGATCCTACATGGTTCAAAAATTACCAAAGGAAAAATTTTAAAAATCAAGCAAACCACAACTAAGGAAATTACATGAACAACAACAACATGGGTTACAACTTACAACCATGAACATCAACTTCAAAACCCCAACAATGGGACACTATGAAAACATGGATACCATCATGGTAACCCACTTCCTCTTGATCAAGATAAACTTTCAACAATTCAAAGGATCTTGTAGTCCCAAAAAACAACATGGAGTAATCAACATGCTCACAAGTCACAACAAATCCATGGAGTCTCAAAAGGCTCAACTTGTAGCCAACCTATGCACTCCTACAAGTTGTTTTGCATGAAAATCTAAGAGCAACCCTGAACATCTAGGGCAGTTCAAGGATTTTTCTACACATTCAAGGAAGGTTTTCTCAGGACCTCTACCTGCACCTATAGCCCTTACAATGGCTATTAAAGATGATGATGATTTTGTGTTTGTACCTAAGACAATGATAACTTGATGTCAGAGAAAGTGCATCTAACCTCACAGATGCAGGGAGAGGCAAAAAAGACAGTGCAATCACTCCACTACAAGTTGTACTTGATTCACCCATTTCAATGTACATACCTCACCCTAGTTATTAAAACTTCCTAAGACAAATGAAGTTAGATTCTCCATTCATGAAGTTCAAGAAACCTATGAAGAAGGTTCATGTTGACATGCCCATTCTAAATGCTTTAGCTAAAATAACCATATGGCACAAATATATGAAGATTCTCTTCATATAAATTAAACTATGAAGGTATATGAGATAAGAAGCTAACCCAACATCATACATAATTTTGAATAAAATTCCAAAAAAGAATAATGACCCAAGTTCCTTTAGAATTAACCGTTATATTGGGGATATAATTGGTAAAAAGGGACTAGCTAATCTTGGGGTTGGCATCTCTATGATGCCCTTCAGTCTATGTTAGAATTTGGGATTCACATATTTACTACTACCTACCAGGACTATTCGACTCATAGATTTTTCTACGACAAAACCTTCAAGTATCATTGAGAACGTCCTAGTTAGAGTAAAAAATGATTCTTATCACCCGTGTGACTTTATTGCCATGAACATCAAGAAATATCTTAGGTACCCCATCATGTTTGGCCAACCCTTCCTAGATATAACACATGCCTTTATAGATGTCGAGGCAAGGACCTTTCTTCTAAGGTTAGGCAAGGATACATCAGAGTTTATAGTCTTTGATAGTTTGAAGGGAACCAAAATTCATGAAGGATGTTTCTTGCTAGATTGCATGGAGAAGATGTCTCAACTCAAGCAAGCCAAACCCAACCTTGATGATAGCATGAGAACCATCTCTTGTGGATACTATAGCAATCAAGTTCATCAATCCATAGGTTGAAGAATGCCTCCAAAATGTCAATACCTTCGAGGATGACCCATAGGTGCAGTTTGAAGAACTTAAGGCCATATATATTGCTGAAGAACAAATAAAATCCCCTAAGGACCCTGAGCTGAAGCCCTTTCCTGAAGGGATGAAATATGTGTTTCTCGACGGCTTGCAAGTTAAATTAGTAATCATCAATACCAAACTCACCAAGGAACATTAAGAAAAGCTCTAGACCGAGTTGAGAAAAAGGAATAAGGCCTTAGGCTAAGATGAATGACCCCACCAGAGTTATTCAAGCTATTTACATGTACATGATTCCCATGATTGAAAACTATAAAATTTCCCAAGACCCCAAAAAAGGATGAATCCCAACACGAAGGAGGTGGCTCACCTTGGAGTGATCAAGTTGATCTTTGTGGGGATTGTCTACCCTACTTTTGTCTCCCCATGGTGAGTCCCATACAAGTGGTTCCAAAGAAGGGAGGCACCACTGTGGTGATATTGGAGGATGTGCATTTACTATTGAAAGCTTAATAATACAACATGTAAGGACCATTTTTCTCTCCCCCTCCTAGATCAAGTTCTGGAGAAACTAGCTCACCAAGAATTCTTCTTCTATCTTGATGGCTACTCCAATTTCTATTAGATTCACATTATCCTAATGACCAAGAGAAGACCACACTCATTTCCCCCTTCGACACATACACATGTAGGAAGATGCCACTGGTTCTGAGCAATGCCCCCACCATTTCCTAGTGGTGTATGACATCCATTTTCTCTGGATTGACGGAGATCGTCACATAGGTCCTTATGGATGATTTCTCCATTTATGAGGATTCCTTTGGCTCATGCATTCAACATCTTTTTCTTGTGCTATCTTGATGCGAAGAAACTCACCTAATCCTCAATTGAGAAAAATGCTACTTTATGGGGAGAGAAGGCACAATACTTGGCCACAATATTAATAAAATGGGTATTGAAGTGGACAAGGTGAGGATTGAAGTCATTACTAAACTAGCTCCAATGTCCACCATAAAAGAATAATGTACACTCTTGGTCCATGTAGGATTTTATTGTCATTTCATCAATGACTATTCAAAATTTGCAAAACCCTCTCTAATCTTAGTAGTTAAGACTCAGATTTTCATTTTAATTCAACATGCATGGAGAGTTTCAAAAATATAAAGTCTACCCTCATTTCCAATCATATCATTCAAACACTAGATTGGTCTCAACCCTTTGAGATCATGTGCAATGCTAGTGATTACGTTGTGGGGTCTATGTTAGTCCAACACATAGACAAGAAACGTCATGCAATCTACTATGCATCCAAAACTTTAGATGAAGCTCAGTGGAACTACACCAAAATTGAAAAGGAGCTTCTTGCTAATATTTATGCATATGACAAATTCTGTTCCCATTCGGCATGATCACATGCCATTCATACATTACTTGTTGATAGAGATGGATACCAAGCCTCGTCTCATTAGCTGGTTTTATTTGCATGAGTTTGATCTCAAGATCCAGAAAAGAAAGATAGTTAGAATGTTGTTGCTGATCATTTGAGCTACCTTCATGACAGTGATGTAAATTTGAATCCCATAAAATATCCCTTTCCTAATGATCATTTGATGAAAGTAGACACACTTATCCCTTTTTCACTATTTTGTGAATTCCCTTGCTACAAGCGCCGTGCACCCTAAATGCACATGCAATACAAATAAGAAGTTCATGTATGATGTCAGACACTACTACTAGGATGAGCCTTAACTTTTCTGACTTTGTGCTCATGGAGTCTATCACAGAAGTGTCATGGAAAAAGAGGCTCCACATATTTTAGATGAGTGTCATTTAGGTTCTACAGGAGCACATATGAGTGTAAAGAAAATAGCCACAAAGGTCTCCACTATGGTTTCTTCTGGCCTACTTTGTTCAAGGACGCTAACCTCTTAGTCTTTCTATATACCCACTATTAGAGGATAGGAAATATTTTGAAGAGAGATGAGATGACTTTGACCTCATGGCTAGAGGTTGAGATCTTTGACATTGTTGGAGTGGACTACATGGGTCCATTTATCTTTTCTTGTAGTTTCTTTTACATTTTAGTAGTAGTTGATAATTTATCTAAGTGGGTTGAGGCAATCCCTACAATCCCATATGATTCAAATCAGATCATCAAGCTATTCAAGGAATCATCTTTCCAAGATTCACAAACCCAAGCATTGTGATATACGATGGATGATCCCAGTTCTTAGAAAAGAAATATAATTCCTTATTGAAGAAATATGGGGTACATCACTAGATAGATATTATGTACCACCCACAAACAAGTGGGAAAGTGGAGGTTTCTAATAGAAAAATTAAAACTATCCTTAAAAAGACCATCATTCACACAAAGAAGGATTGAACAATGAAGAAGAATGAGACCTTGTGGGTTTATCACACCACATTTATAACTCCTAGGAACCAATCCCTTTAGGCTAATCTATGTGAAATCATCTCAACTCATGGTAGATATGGAACACAAGGCTCTATGAGCAATCAATATTGTAAGGAATGGGACCCAGAGGGGATCCAATCCCTACTAAAAAAATGAAGAATAAAACCTCCAGTCCAAACACACCCAAAAGGTATGATGGAGTGGGTGCAAAATTTTCAAATCTTATATAATGGTATACACAACAACCAAGGTGTAGCAGAGGAATATAAAACATGACTCTTATCAACTTTATAAAAGATTACAAAAGTACATCTTAACCTCCCACATAGGGTTTACATGCATGATACAACATAAGGATATAGATAGAGGGGAATCTAAACCATAGAAACTTTGTCTCCGAGCTTTAACTCCTTAAGATATGTCTATACTTTATGCCATGTCCTCCATGTCCTTCACCTAGGGTTGGAAGCGTACCCCAAAAAGAAGAGAAAAGTAGATAACATCAGCAAAGGCTGGTATGTGCATACTAAAAAGGAAATTGAGAAATATATGGAATAAAGGACAACAAATATAAAAGGCTTCCCATGAGAGAGATAAGTACTACCCAAGAGGGCATAAAAGAAAAGATCAACAACCAAAAGAGATAAATAAGAGCAAAGTAAAGAAGCAAAGTATCCATGCGTTTCACCTGTGAGAATACTAGACAATATAAACATGTAGGCAGGAAATAATACATCTACCAAAAATATGAGGTGAGGGGGAACTGTATGCATCCACTCTAAATATGGAGTGAGTAGGAACTGTATACATCCACCCGAGTAGGACAAGATACATATCTTCTCAAATATTTTTTCATATACAAGAATTATCACCTTTGCACTCATATGTGGGAATGTTCACATCCACATAAAATAACATGTAACATTATACTAGAAGTCACCACATGATGCATAACAAAAGAATAAGCAAGTATAAAAGAGAATAAGAGAGATGAGAACATCTGACAAATACAAAAAGTGGAATCACACGATCCTAATCAACTTCCACCTTAAAAGTGGGAAAAAGAGAATATATCACCAATGAATGTTCCACCCTAAGTAATGTACAATGAACAACCCAAGTAATGTACAAGGAACAATCCAAAGGAATGTCCAAACATGATAATATGATACAAAATTAGTAACAAATAAAGTAGTTCACATGAACCATACTTTTCAAAGAAAAAGAGAAAATGTGTAGGCTAGTGTCCATAGGACCAAGAGAAAGAAGAAACATAGGCTAATTGCTCAAAGGAAAAATAGAAGATGCAAACATACCACACTTCAGAGTCTAAATAGAACAAAGTCACTTCTAGATCCAAGTCTAGGCCTCCAAAGAACCTATTAAGCATATATGTAGATTTTGAGTCAATTTTACATTAATTATTCAAACCCTAAAAATCACCTTTTTCTTTATATGTGATTTAGGTTATCAAAACCATGTCATATTTTAGGTTACCTTTTTCTAAGTTCAAAATATATTTTATTATATTTTTCCGACTTATATATACTTAGTTATGAATTTTACAAGTTATAATAAATTAGGAAAATCCATTAAAATCCTTATGTTAATTAGTTTGGTATTAGGCAATAAAACTTATACCATTATCTAGAGAAATTTTTTTTTGAATCCAATGACTATTTATTTGTAATTTTTGGATAAATAGGGAATTAGTTATGAATTTTTAAAGTCCGGCCAATCAAAAAATCTTAAAAAGCCACGTAGGTGAAGAAAATTGCGAGAGAGGGAGAGAGAGCTGACTGACATGGCCCAATGGGATACAACCTAGTGGCTCGATCAAGGTCCATTTAACCTCACCCAAAACAAAGAAAAGGAAGGCATGAAAATATGGATTTGCCCTCGGAGAAAAACAAAGCAAAAAAGGAACGAGGAGGGGCAGAAGTGAGAAAGCAAGTGGGGGATTCATCCCCTCATTCGTGACACCATGGTTGCAAGCAGCAGAGCTGCTGGCTGCATGTAAGATTGGGCAAATCTTGAAGAGGTGACCAAATGAAGAGAAAACTATGTGCGAACGACGAACATGGGTCCAGAAATCATACCGTGGTATCAATTTGCGGTTTGGTGCAGCGAGGAGCAAGGAAGGAGAGCCGCAACCAAGGGAGGAAATTTCAGTTGACGATGATTAAAACGACAACAAGAGATGAAATTGATTCAAGAGAAGGATTTCAAAGTGCCTAAGGATCGATTGGGTAGGGTTATTTATAGGTGGGGGTGTACGAAATTGAGAATAAGGAAGTAGCTGTGAAATGTGTTGCCCAAGATTTTGGGTAAATCCTAGATTCTTGATGAAATCACGCAAATCTTGGGTCATTAGATGTAGAATCTAAATTGGAAACCAATGGCAAAGAAATCATGTGATTCCATTGAGAAATGACTGAGAAAACGTAAATAAAAAATCCTCTCCTTGCGGTGTCATTATTCACGTCTGACTCCATGAAGGAGACGTCACACAAACCACCTAATCAAAATCCAACAGCTGGTATCCGCGCGACACATTAAATGCAATTTCCAATCAGATTCGAATAAAGTGGTGATGCATTTATTTCTCTTTTTCTCTTTCTTCTTTTGAGGGTGCAAAAAAATCCCAAATTAGGTGAAATTTTTGCATAGAGGCTAATTAGGATATGTAGATTCTGATATGCAATTAGATTTGCCTTTTGAGAACTTTTAATGTGTTAAATAAATCAAATACTATTTGCTCTTTCCTCATGCATTAATGATTATATGATTCTCCAAATTTTATGAAACTTCACCCACAAGTCATATTGGATACAAATTTGCCATTGATTTTCCATGTTGGAGAGGTTTGTATATTTATTTAATATTTTAAAGGTTCTACACACTTTTCGTCTCTTGATTTCATATTTTAACCAAACATCTTCCAAATTGGATGAAAATTCACCCAAAGGCTATATTTAATGTGTAGATTACGAATCCAAGATTATTTTACTCTTTTGGAATCATTTAATATTTTATTTGATATTTTTGGGAAAACTCTGATCTTCTCTTTCCAAATAGAATTAAATTAATTATTATTATGTGAATAATGTGTAACTTGACTCCCAAGGCAATTGGGACCCAAGGAATACAATCCTTAACTTAGATTACACTTTTGGGATTTATTTTAATGAGTTATGTTACAATTAATATATGTGGCCATTATTATCACATTATTATCACTATGGCTCATTCCATTATGTACCATAACTTAATATTATCATAAAAATAGTTATGTGTGATTATTTGCATGCAATTTATATATAATTCATTATTACCTTATGTGACATATTTTATGTGTCCATTATTGGCCTAAGATTAATGTGAGAACATTAGGTTACATTAGGGTGATTTATACATGCAATAGCTCATTAGGTTTATGCCAAACATCTTTTAGATCTATCCCCAACCTTGTTTGGCTAAGCCCAAAAGGTCAAACTTCTAGGGTAGGGTCCAAGATATGGTATGTTACAAATATGCTCAAGTTTGACATCTCATGAGTAGGCAAGAAGAAATTCCTCTAGCTTCAAGATTTAGAAGAACTCAGAAAGATCGTGTATGAAAATGCACACATTTACAAAGAAAGGACAAAGATATGGCATGATGACGATCAAGTGTTACTATACAACTCATGACTCTAATTTCTTAAAAGTTGAGGTCATGAAACATTGGCCATACCTAGTCAAATATGTCTACCCCCACAAGGCTTTCCTTTTATAGGATGAGCAAAAGGGACACTTCATGGTGAATGGATAAAACTTGAAGAGTTACTACACCGTGTAGGATCTGAAGATGAGAAGTCAGTCCACTTCTCCTCATAGACCCAAAAGATACTTGAATTCATAGATGTCGATCTAGAGATTTTAAATGAGGCATTTGTTGGGAGGTAACCCTTTGGTTTTTACTTATTTATTTTTCACATTCTAGTTCATTCATTATTGCATTTAGTCATATAAATTTCCCTCTTCCATTTTCTTTTGTAGTCATGTCATGCTTGAGTTTTAATCTTCAATTCATTGACTTACAAGGGCATGACACAACTCTCGAGCTGTAGAGATTAAGTGAAGAATCCCAATCACTGATTGGCCTTGCCACTTAATCGACTTGGTATCCAACATTGACCACAAAGAAGCTCAACTTTAAGCCAATCAACTCACCCACTCAGTTTGTTGACTCACATATATCTCGAAAGAATTCTTAGAAACCAATGGGTCAGCTAGAACTACTAGTCGACCAGTTGGTAAGTGAGAAAAATTGATCAGAGTTTTGTGACAAATCTTTCCTCACTCTAGTCGATTTCTATGTTTTCCAACTGATTGATTTGTGGAAGGGGAGAGAAGTCTCACCAAGCCAACCAACCAACTTGTTCACCCAGTCAATTGATTGAGAATGAGGCTAAAAATCTCATGAACTAATTTTGATGAGTCAAATGACTAGCCAACTCCTAGGGAGAGACTCAAGGTCTACACATGCCAGTTATTTGACTTGTCTGCATGAGTCAATTCACACACCTGGATACAAATTTTCTTTTCCACTTAGGAAAATGGTTCAAATATGCCGATTTCCCCTTGCCCCATTTTCACACAAGTGATGAAGTAGTGCCAACTACACCTCCCACTCTGAGCGACTATCTCTTCCTGCTCTACTATGCCATCATTGTTCCTCCACACCCATCAATCAACTTGATGGGGATTAGCCATGCACCTCAGTCAGCACATCTCCAACACCCTACCTAGCATCCAGTTGACTCTCTATCCTCTCTCCCCCTTTCTTCTCCACCATAACTTCCACTCAGCTACCGCTTTCCTATGCTAGCCTCTCAACTCGCATGCCCCATTCAACCGGCTCACATGCTTTCCTTGACCCAACAACTCAACCATTCAATCTTTCCAAGCTTCTCCAGTACTCCATCTTGTTCACACAACCCAATCGATCGGCCCGTGAGCCATCAGTCACTCGACTGACTCCATGCCATTCGTCCATTCCACAACCATAATTCAAGCATTGCGCTCCCTCAACAGAGTGAAACAATCGAGTGACTATCCAAGCTAGTCAACCTATTATAGTGCACAAGCTTTCCTTGTTGCCCAAGAGAGCTTCTCTACCCCCTTTCTAGTTGATTGGCTTACCAGTTCAGTTGATCAACTTGCTCCACCACTATATATGTAACATCCCAGGATTTGAGGCCTTGGATAAGTTGGTCTTAAAAGGAATGATTGGACTACCCATATCACCAAGGTGCACCTCCTTTTCAGGGAGCCCATCTCTAAAGAACTCCATAGTTAAGCGTGCTCAGCTTGGAGTAGTACTAGGATGGGTGACCAGTCGGGAAGTTGATCTTGGCTTGTGCGTCAGTGTAAACAAAGTGCGCAGTTAAGGCTAGTGGTGGTCTGTGGGGCCAGTCGTCATTCCTGAAACTCTACTAGAGCCTTGGGCAGTGGGCTCGGGCGTAACAATATACCATATGGTAAAATGATTTTCTCAATCAATTGACTAGGACTCCTTAGTAACTCCAATTTTTCCCTTCTCCAAAAAAAATCATGATCAAGAAGAGGGGAAGCAGTTTGGATCAATATGATGGCCTCTTAAAGGATGCCAAAAAGTACAAACCTTTAGTGGAAAGAAGAAAGACAAGAGAGCTTATTACTCCCTCTCTCACTCATTGTCCACCTACTGGATCAGATGGAATCTCCATCTAAAAGTGGTGTCTTCCTGACAACTTTTCCATAGAGATTTTGAGGGCTAAGAGTCTCAATCTAATGATGTTGTCGCTTTTGATGTAGAGGAAATTCACCACATGATGGCAGAGATTGAGACACAATCATTGGCGATAGTCATACATGGAGACGATTCTTACTCGCAGTACATGACACCACCAATTAGTCACAAAGCCTTCCTGAAGGCAACCTACAACCTTTCCCACCCTCTCATCCTACAAGGTTTAACCCTCAGCCAAACAAGTTCAAGTGTGAAATCACCACAAAGGAGAAGAAGCGCTATAAATCCATAGAGTCTGTTTGCTTGCAACTTCCATGGTGGGCCTTCCCTGACACTCTATAGAAGTTTGGGCTGAAACAATTGATTGAGCACAAACTCTGCAACACCTGTCTCTCTCTCTCTCTCTCTCTTCCTATACATATTACATTGAGTATACATAGAGCTAACTCTCAAGTTCCTCACCTCCTACATGAAGTACATGATGATCCAGTACCTATACAACTATTCCTTCAAGATGACCGATAAAAGATGAAAGATAAAGATCTTAAATACACTCCTTCTTGAAGTTGACAAAGACTACCTAGAAAAATGCAAAAATGACAACTATTGCCATTAAAATAAGAAGTTTGTTTCTAGGGAAATTCTACGAGGAACTTTTTGGTATCACTCCTTGTTTCCTAAATGGAATCGAGGAATATTGCATCCACAACCCCATGATGATAAATCTTCATCACATTTTATCATACACTACTTTCAATGGGGATGGTACACCAAGTGCGGTACAATGCATCAATCTCTATGCCTTGTGGTGTAGTATGGATTATGAACCCTTCAGTTGGGGAAGTGAACTGATTGAACATCTTCATCTTGTGGTCACCTATAACATTAGATATTGGTTCATTCAAGATAGGATGGGGACTTCTATTGCATCATATATGGGTTGTATTCACATCCCTTAAGAAGCTCTCACCCCTAAAGGTGATGCACATATTGGTATCACATATCTACAATCATCTACCTTTATTTGTGCCTTATCAAAGATAGTAATATTCAATTTTTTGTTCAAGGATAGCCCTACACTAATTTCCCTTGCTACTTATACTCATTTTTCCATTGCTAACCTGTACAAAATTTTTGACTTAGAATCCTAGATTCATCATTACCTACGTAGGCATTCTTCCACTGAGGGTGAGATTTTTGGCCAAATTTCTAGATAATTCAATGCCTCCATGGAGGCCAATGATGATGTCCTCTACAACACCCCTTGGCATCATGTGAAGCAACGTGTTCCTGAAAACACCAACCTCTCTATCCCATTTTACTTCACCAACCTCCAGAGCCAGCTTGGGTACATCAAGGACACCCAAACTCGCATGCAATGGCAACAACATAGACATGTATACTAGCTAAGTCACTATACTTTATGCAACATGTGCATCGGTACTAGCACACTTGTTAGGCCGACTACCCCTGTAACAACCTCACTTTTCAACATCCCCAATTAAAAAGTACCTTAAAGTTGAAGGCCATTACCTCAAATTCCCAAGATCTAAATTTAACCAAATAAAAAATAATAGCAAATAATTTCCATGATTTTAGAAGTATTGTTTACAAGTTATACAATGATGCTCCTCAAAGGAATTACATGAATTTAAATGTACTAATAAACATTGAGAATAAGTATCTAACTAATCCTCCTTTACTTAGCTTTAATGCCTTCAGGTAGATCTCATCTGATTATCAAGTCCCGATATCTTGACATATTGCATCTACCTAAAACAACGTGAAACAAAAACGTGGATCAATATACCAAATATACTGTGTACATGGGATGCATGAAAAAGTGTGCAAGTAATATAACACAATGTAATCACTCAATTATTTCCAAATAAGAACTAACATTTTATTTGCATATTATCATCTTTATGTGATACTCATAGTGGCATTATAATTGAATAAAATGTAAATAAGCATACAATAGTTTAGCTATTCAATATTAAAAAAATCTTGGGCAAACACTGGCAAACGATATTGTGGGTAGTCATAAAATCATAACCACATACCTCAATGGTGAACCATGCAGATCATGCAATATATAATTTAAGTATATTTAATGAATTGAATCAATAGATCCAACCAGTCAACATTTAATATGCATGTATGAAAAATCCTAATTGTCACCATCATATTATTTAGATTAAACTCTACTTAGGTCCTAATCTAGGGTTTAGGTTTGCCTCGGGTTTCAGGATATGGAATAAGGGTACAAACCCTAATTCCATCACACAATACTTTATTAAAGTTATTAATCCACATTAGATATCATGTGTAACCCTGATTATCAAGTTAGGCCTTTTATGTCATTAGGAGAAATTATGTTAGATTATGCAACTTAAGATCCTAATGATAAATAATATTAGGTTCTAAACCCTAATCATTAGATCCATCATATCCTTTCATTAGGAACACTGAGATCACATTAAGTTCATTAACATCATAGAAAGTTGGGATCTTTAAATCCTAATTTTCATATGCATGATTATTCACATTAGAAACCACAAGTATCATCAAGGTCATTTTGGAATATCATATTCTTCAACAAGATCAGATAATAACATAAAAGAAAGGTTTTTAACATTTCTTACCCTTTAATGTCCAAATTTAGGATTTCCATTTATACTCATCATTTTGAGACATATTAGCACTATTTTTGGAACTACAATCATAATTATGTCTCAACTATATTTTATTTGTGTTCCTATTGTTTTCCCGATCAAAATGATGTATAATATCATTATATTTTTAATTACCAATTATTATCTACAACTTTTACAAGATGAACATAAATTGGCCAAAAAGAAAGCGCCACGTCGGTGGACTTACCAAATATTTGGGTCACACACGGGCCAGACCCCATCAAATTGGTGCTCGCTATTTTAGTGACTCATGCCAACATGTTCGGGTATGTATTCCCTTACAAAAACTCATTCGTACCATTTCCTTGTAACGTCTGAGTCGTGGGTATTTATTGCAACCAAGTCCCCCTCTCTTCACAATTCTCTATATGCAACTAGAAAACTCCTTTATCTATGAAACTTGGAGGGAAATTTATTAATACCTTTCCCAACCCTCATCTAATTTTGGTATTTTTTGGGATAACTTAAATAAACAAAACTTGTCTTTCAAGTATATCCTCAAATTAATTACCCACACCACATGGAAAATTTTTCTCTCAAATTCTAGAATTATCTTCTTTTTGTTATTATTTTCAAGTACACCAAAAGTCAGAACAAGATAAAACTATTTGATGCCTCAAATCTCATGTTTCCATTCATGGTTAGATAATTACTCCCTTAATTATCTAAAACATCACACATCTTATTTTCTTTTGGAAACTTGCTTATTATCTCATATTTTAGTTATATAATAATTCACAAAGTCACTACTCATTTATCTATACACAAAACTCTCATTCCTTTATCTTGTGCCCCAAATACCTATTTGCAAAGCTAATAGTCTCATGGGACTCACTTGGGCCATGGGTTGAGCCCATGCTACAAAGGATAACATTATTATTCCATCAGTAATACAATTGGGGAAAATTTATTTATCAATCCATGGATTTATATTTATATAATTCGATTTCACCAAAATTGAGGATATTACAACCCCAACTCCCACCCATGCTATGAGGAGAACAGAGCACAACATACCTACCCCTTAGCCATGTCTTCTTATTGAGAAGAAATTTTATGATGAGATAACATAGCAACTGACTCTTAAGCCACATGCATCATCACAAGGATGGAGATACCCCCTATTTCAGCCTTCTTACCATGCCCAATATATTCACCACTATTGCAGTAGTAGGAGTCACCTCCAGAGGGAGATCATGGCAGACGGTTGACATGGTAGTTTTCATTCTTCCCCCATTCCAAATTTAGAGTTATCTCAGGGATGAGAACCTTTCTAAGTTTATGGTGGAGGATGGGTGGAATGTATCATACTCCACCCACACCTACCTTCCCTTTGTTTTTTCCAATTTAGGATCCATTACATTTAGAGTAAAATTTTAATTTTTTTGTTTGCTTTGTAGTGTAAGAAGCCAATATCTACTTGGCTTAGTTCATTCCTTTTTTACTTAGCATTGCATGCCTTTTTTTTGAATAATCCCCCAGAAAAAAATATAAATCCTTGTTTGTAAGCTTTATTGTGAGATTTTGAACTCATCCCAATTACAATGATCTTAACCTACATCTTCCCAGGAAATGATGGCAAGTCGTATGGGATTAAAGGAAGTCAAATGCAATGTTCCCTTTTATTGAATAGCTTAGAATGAGTTTGGAAATGTCAATTATTCTCTAATTTGCATCATTTGAGCAAGATGAATGTGAAAATCAACCCAATGTACTAACATTCAAATAAGTGAAATGCCATGATGCAACTACTTTTCTACACTCCTCTCTCCATCTTCTTACCATCCACCCATCAAAACCAAATAAAATTCCAAAATATTACCAAACCCTAAACTTGGGGTGGCACAACCCCTCCCCTCTTGCTTCTTCCATACCCCTCCCATGTAACATGGGTGTTTAAAAAATATATATAAAAGCTACCGATGTGCATAAAATAAAGGAATCTTTTGTTCAATATATGTATTTGAACCAATGAAATGCAGTCTCAAGTCAAAATGCAGAGAGATTCACAAACGTCACTCCATACGTCCTTTCACTCCATTTCCACCTAGTGGATCAAGCTATAACCCACTACATAATGGTTAGTACCCAATATTATATTTTGTGCAATCTCACAAATTATGCACGTCTCTTCTATTTTTTCTAAAATTTTTATGTATGCTTGACATTAGGAATATTGAACCAAATATAGATATGTGAAGTGAAGCTGGGAATGAGGATGAAATTTTTTTCATTGTGTGATTTCAAAAAGTCAAGGTTTTTAGTCATGTTTGGTCATAGGGAAAGGTAGGTTTGAGAAAGAGAGGATCAATTGGGTTGTTAGTATTATATGGTGACTGTCTCTAATTTTTGTTACTCAAGGATAATCAAAGTTTAAGTTTGAGGTTATTTGATGAATGCCTATTCATATTAGGTTAGTCATGCCACTTAGAGTAGAATTCATGCACTTTGTGCTTATCAACTTTTCCTACTTATTTAGGTTTTAATTACCTTTATCTGCCTCTTTTTAGATTATTTTGTTATTACTTCATGTTTTCCTATAGGATTTAAAGTAAGAGCCATTTCAAGGTCCCCTTCACGTTGATTCAGATCTATCTCCCCATCTTTGAGCATTGGGAGAAGATATAAGGTGATTTACACCACAATCAACCCTTACATGACATTCCAGATAGGCGTTGGTTCAATTAGTCAATTGATTAGCTTGTGCCCCCCAGGAGAAGAAATCCATTCCAAGTGAGTCGACTGATTGCCTTTTGTAGTCAGTAAATCCATTTTTTGCATGAAATTCATCAAGAGTACTAGTAAATTTGAGAATTTGTTAGTCACCTAATTCATTGTTCTATCAGTCGACTTGCTGATCATAACTTCTAAGATACATGTTAGCTGAGTGGTTCTTTTATCTGGTCAACTGAATAAGAAATCCTTCATAATAGCTCATCAATGATCATCCGACTAGTTCATCAATGAGTTGTTTGACTAGCTCTCCCCCCACATTAGTAATTTAATGCCCAACCACTCAGTCAACCTATTTGTGAGTCAACCTACTGAGGGACCCTTATCAACAAACACTGATTGTTAGTCAGCCAATTGGATAACCAGTCGATTGATTGGTGGAAATCTAGCGCATGGAGTTTATCACCTCTAGGCCAGTTATTGGCTTGATTGATGGGCCTAGAGGCATCCCTACAAAAGAATTTTTGACCTAAAAAGGGTTTGAGTCTCTTAGAGGTTGGAGACCACAAAAGAAAAGAAGAGATAGTGGTGGCCTTCCTCTAACTTAATCGATTGCTGACCTTACTAGAGTGCTACTCATTCATCAAAGATCACAACTTCAACCCTTCTACTCTATACACATGGCTTCTTCTTATCTCTTTGTATATCATTGTGTTTATTTTTCTACCATGAGAAAGTATACCTTCTTGCTGGGGTGTAGTGAGTAGCCCCACAACCCATATCTTGTACCTTACATTATGACTTGCTTATTTACTCAAATATTTCAATTAACTATCAGTTGTTTATCACATGCTAGCTACATTGATCACCTGCTTTATATGTTTGTTATAACCATAGACATAGAGACATTAAAATCTAAGGTTGGAACCCCAATCGAAACTGTTGAACCCTAGATGAGAACACATAAGAGAGTTCATTGGGGAGACAAAGTAAGGATCCGTTAGTAATGAGTCCTTAAGCTCACTAGGAATTCCATCCTAGTGAAATTCACACTCCATAAGGGTGCACATTTCCTTGGCCCAATGTAGACAACCTTTTGAATGAGGGAGGTAATGTAAAGGAAATACTACATAGGCAACAATAATGAAAACCAATCGACCCAGTGTTTTTCATTAATGATAATAAAACCAATTTGCTTCCTTTTTGTTTCACTCTGCAACTTAGTTTAAAAAATCAAATAAAATATCTATTTTAAATATTGATATAAGTATGAATTGGATTGTTAAGATTTTATAAAAATGTTCTCTCCAGAGTTTGATCCTATTCCAAACTACAATAAGACTCGCTTACTGGTGGTGATCATAGAACATTGAATAGGCAATACGTTGGAATAATTTCTTTGGTGAATTTTCTATGCATTAAGATATTCCACATGAGTGGGAACCAAGAGAGATGCCACTTATAACTAGATCAAATAAGATCAAAGATTGACATGGTGTTTATCACACTAACAAATTCACCTATGGCTAAAATCCCTAAGATTTTACAAAAAAACATGCAACAATACCACCCGACACCAGATGGATCTTATCGCAGTTTAATTAAGGATCAAATTCCAAGAGATAGTGTATTTAAGAATCTTGTTATCTGTATCTATTCAAGCTAAGAACAATATTTAGAACCAAAATTTGATTGCATTGAATTAAACTAATTGCAAGAGAAAGTAAAACAACAAGATTAAAATTGAGTTTAGATTAGTGATGAATGTCATTGGGATGGAATCAAGTCTCATCACCACTGCATGAAAAAACACTCTATAACATGCCCAAGGTAGATAAAACCATTGAAATGTAGCAAAATCAAGATCCACCCTTTAGGTGTGGGAAATTATGTAGATATCCCAGTGATCTTGATATCTCGTTACTCACATGCCATGTTTGTACTACTCCAAAGTAGACCTGGAAACAGAACGAATACAGAGCGAATACTACTATATCCAATATCTGAATCTGAAAAAAATAATTCCGATCCGATATTCGATCCGATATCTGACGGATATCATGTGATAATATTTGAATCCGATTCGAGAAATAATATTCAAATTCAGATAAATATCCAATCCAAACCAAAAGTCATAAATATATTGTTATTAATATGTTATATATACAAAACATTGATATCACTATGAACATATATGATAAAATATCTATATTTTTATGTTTTTATATATAGATAATATATATTTGATAATATATATATATATAAATTTTTTAGATTTCAATTTTTTTCAGAGCGGATATATCCATATTCGAAATACTATAAGAAATTTTCAGATATGAAATTTGATATCCTAAATCCAATCCATATTATGCGGATTTCAATTTTTTTTCAAAACTTCAGACTCGAATCCGGATCGAATGTGCAGATTCTGAATATCCATTTATATGTCTACTCCAAAGATATACTTTTAGAATTTCTCATTCAGGCACCAAATAAGTTAATCTATTCGATTCCTAAGTGTTGATGTTCTTGCAACATAGGAATATAATAGATCACATAAAGCAAGTGATCAATCTAGAAAACATGTATTAAATGATTAGTATTGAAATGTAAAGTTATATACAAGCCATGGAACGTTGAAATATGAACATGTGAGCATGGGAAACATGGCTAATTCCTGCATTCTAACAAGAAGGACTACTCACTCTTCCTAATAGAAATAGAGAAAATAGGGGAAAACAAGAATCAACCACTGTCATGATGGAGAAGTCAATCACAACTCGATAAAACAACAACCTCTCCATCGAGAAGAACACTACTATTCTACCGAGCCCTATTTGTCTTCTACATCACGATTCTGGTTGAATCTTCTTTCTCCCATATTTTCTCTATTTTTGTTATGAAGAGTCAGTAGCCCTTCTCACTGGGATGTGGGGATTAGCCCCATTGCCCACACTCACATGTTTATGTTTCTACATTCCATGGCTTGTATATAACTTTCCATTTCAATGTTAATCATTTAATGCATTTTTGTGGATTTATTACCTACTTTGCATGATCGATTAGATTCTTATATTGCGAGGTCTTCAATGCTTAGGAACCAAATTTTGATTAACTTGATTGATTCCCGGATGAGAACTTCCCAAAGGATATCTCCGAAGCAGTAGATATATCATCCTTGAGTAACGAGATATCGAGCTTATGGGGATATTTATGTGATTTCCCACACCTAACAGGTGGATCTTTCTTTTGCTCCATTTGAATGGTTTTATATATCCTAGACATGTTATGGATGTGTTTTTGTGTGTAGTTGTGGTGAAAACGAATTCCATCCCAATGAATTTCATCATTAATCTAAACTCAGTTTTAATCCTGCTCGTTTACTTTCCCATGCAATTAGTTCAACCCAATCAAATATTGGTCTTAGTTCAACTGGACATAACTAACAAGATTCTTAAAATATTGTACCTTGGGATTTGATCATTAACTGTACTATGATAAGACCTGTCTGCTTGCAGGTGGTATTATTACACGTTGTTTCGGGCAAACCTTAGGGATTTTAACCCTTAGGTGAATTTTTTCATGCGATAAAGCTACATCAAATTGTGGCACCATTGCTGGGGACAATGTAATCATCTAGTTACTCTATTAAGACTGATATATGATTTTACTATTACCATTGATATTACTAGATACACTATTGAATTTGGTTCTTCTCTGTCCAACTAACTTATGAAAGATCTTTCCATCTTAGGTACCTCAAAACTAGTGCATGCACTGCTCCAATAGCATTGGTCTTGGATCGAGCTTTGACCCTAAAATAGAAAAAACCTTCCATAGTCAAAGCAGAGAGTGTTGGATAGGATGATGGGATCTAGGGGGGTGAATCGAGCTAAAAAACTTAAAGCAAATTCATTAGACCTTCAAATTGCTTCAAGAGATATGGTTGCAAATATCGAGTTTGAGTGCAACTAAACGTACATATCAAGGATGGGAGAGATCGAATAAGAACAAGAACACAACTTTTGTATAGTGGTTCCAAATTCTAAACTAGGAGAGTGTACGTCCACTACCTAGAGAGGTCAACCTCTAGGATTTTTCAACCATGTCTCACTCCTTATATTCCATTATAAGAGTTGCAACATATGACCTTTTTTAGGGAAAAGGATACCCAACCTTAAACTTTGAGGACAAGGGAGACAATAAACTCACAAAGGACTTACCCATCCATAACCAAGACTCTTCTATCTCACCAAGGACTTACCCACTTTTGCAATGAGTCTTCTGCCTTCACCAAGACTTACCTACTCTTGCAAAAAGTCTTCCTCCTTGAAGGAATTACCCACTCTTGACTTAGATCTTCCGCCTTTAACTTCACCTTCACTAAGGATAAGCTTTCACCAAGGGACTCCTTCCCTTCTTCTTGTTTGCCTCACTTAGCCAAGAGAGAGAACCTTAATCTTCATGGTGGAAAGAGGGATTTGGAGGTGGAGGAAGTGAGAGTCTCACAAGATATACACATAGGACTAGCTCTCTTACAAATCTACTCCTCACTCTAACATATGTAGCAAGTGATTAAGTTTAAGAGTGGAAGGAGGCTCTTGGAGGCACTCGACTATAATATAGGGACCTTCATAGTGCTTGTCTAACCATGGGATGAAGCCCAAGGGGTCATATTTATAGTTGAGGATGCCTACTAGCCAGTAGAAGCACTTAATGATGAAATCTAGCCGTTTGGTGTGTTTCAACATATATATTTTTGAGTTTTGCAATGTTCAAATGGTTAGAAACACTTTAGACTTTGAGTCAACATTCTCCCACTATTTAAAGATGACAAACCATTCCATAAATGTATTGAAAGCATTTAAGTAAAATCATACATTTGGAGAAACCTAGGGGTTTCAATAGAATTGAGTTCATATGCTCCCCCTCAATTGATGCTCATGGAGTTCTCATACTCCCCCTATATTGATGCCATTTCTCCTGCATTGTTATCTTTCATAAAATTTATAGAAATTATGTATTCTACTCATATATGTCTTCTACATATATTTGTTCTCCCCTTTACATAAGACATGTCTTCTCCCCCTTTGTCATTTCAAAAGTGAGGGGGTTGAAGAGCTAAGACAAAACTCATTAGTAAAGGAGATATCCAAAGTTAGAATGGAGAGTAGAAGAGAAAAAACTAGGGGATTTTCCAAGCAGAGTATATAAAGCACATCAAGAAATGCATTTGAACAACCCTAGATGTAGTTCTAGCAAATAATCAAGATAACACTATGCAAGGAAGTAACTCAAGATAGTAGATATGCAAGTCAAGGAACAAGCTTGAGTACGTATGAAATAAGATACAAGCACAACATATAGTTGGATACCAATTGATGTATTAGATACCAAAAGATGAACAAGGCTAGAAATACATGTATATGAACTACTAGCAGATGATATCACAAGTTAGTGCTACTAGTAGGATCTAAAACATAGCAAAAGATGCACAAGTTAAAGAATAAGCTATGAGTAGATGTAAAGAAATATCCAAACAAAGAGATAAGAAATTTCAGAAGCATGAAGGGATATTACCCACTAGCAAAAATGCACCATTACTGAAAAAATGATTACCACTAAGAACCTCAGGTTGTATCAAAATATATACTGCTAGATAGACATAGAAAGTTAGAGCATGACATAACCAATTTAGATCACAAATAAGAGATTCAAAGAGAGCACTATGAAAACATGCATTACAACTCAAGATAGGTAATTGTAAGATATATATATACCAAAATCGAGCAATTAGACATATAGAGTCATATGCAAGATAGGAAAGTTAAAGCATGGTAATATGCACATATAAAGGTACCAAGGGGAGTGCCATAGAATGAGGTTATTGGTTGAAAAATCTAGTTTAGAGGGAATTTCTTATAAAAAAAGCCATATGTATGTTCTGTGCACAATATTTTCGATCGAGTTTCTAGGTTGAACTTCTCAACCAACAACAGTTGTTGGCAACACCCATTGGTGCTTGTCGGTTGAGTTTCTTCCAGGACAAACTCAGTTGACCACAAATGCTGTCAAAAGCACATATATTCCAGAAGAGCACATCTAGAGGCATGATAAAAATATAGACAATATCCAAACATGTGTAAGCAAGTTAGTAATGCACTAGGAAAGCATTAGGGATAGTTTTTAACAAGAAAGTGATGAGAATAAAAAAATACCAAATTTGACTCAGAAACATATGTAAAGTGTATACAAACTTGCCACGAACAAGATATGATTGGATATGATCAAGAATACCATTACCTCTAATCTTACCATTTCTTTTCCATTTGTTGCCACTCCATACACATGTCACCTTTCTTATTTTATGTGGACTGCGAGACCAATTTGCAAATGAACAACTCAAGTCAATCCATTGGAAAGTGACCTAAAAGAAGAAAGATAAAATGGTACCCAATCATATTTTTGGGTCCAGGGGGGTTAGCTTAGTAGCCGAAGTCCTATTAATCTTGGGTGCTTTCCTAAAGGGGAAATATGTAGCATAATGACCAATTTCATTACAATGATTACATGATCTCATAGCCTTGGAACTAGAGGACTCTTCATTGAAAATTGAAGGTCCTTTGTCTTTGTTGTTCCTTGCCTACTATCAAGTCCAATGTCATTTCTAGCCATTTGTTCGATAGTATGAACTAGGATTGAAAATGCTGAGAAGTGGAAGTGTTGTCTGGCAGGGTAAATCATAGGGTTCAAGCCCCAGTTTCCGACTCTGGAGCTCTATCTCTTATAGATCCGACAGATTAATGGCTCCATTGAGAAATTGGGAAGGGGTAATGGCTTTTTTATAGTGAGGTTCTCAGATGCTTTGGATCTATAAAATGCCCTTGAAGGTGGAGTGTGGACTGTGAAAGGGAAACCTCTTATTCTTATGTGCTGGAAATCGGGGGATGCTATGTCTAGATTCATGTTATTAGATGTTATGGTATGGGTAAGAGTGCACGATATTCCACTTAAACTGTGGGACAAGAAGATGTTTGACAGGATTGGACCATTCATGGGGGAAACTTTATGTTTGGACCGTCTGACTAGTGAATGCAACATGATGGAGTTTGCTCATCTGTAGCTTCTGATACCATCTGATTTTGAGTTTCTAGAGGAACTGGAGCTGTGTTATGATGAGGTTTATTACCATATAGTAAGGTTTGAATATGAATGGTGCTCAAATAAATGTAGCTCTTGTGGTCTTTTTGGACATGTTGAATGTGAAGTTGGTATGGGTGTTTCGAAGAAAGTTTGGGTTGTCAAGAAGAAAGTCATTCTTGTGATAGAGGATAAAGCTGGTATAGGAAATGAAGATGATGTTGGTGTTGTGGATGGAGAAAGTACTAGTATAAAAAAAGTTACTCCTGGGACAGAGGGTGCAATTGGTGTTGTAGAAGCGAGTTTTGCAGCTCACTTGATTACTGATGAATGCCTTGGAGATTCTATTAATAAGGATGTGGAAGTAGCCTTTCAGAAGGCAATGGATGAGTTTGTTGATAAGGAGAGGGCACATGACCAAGAAGTCATTGTTATCACCCCTGAAAATATGCCTATTGATCCCAAAACAAAGGAACATGAATTTAATGTAGTTAACAACAAGAAGAAGGGAAAAGGAATAAAGATTTTTGAGCATAAAGTTGTGTTGAACAATAAGTTCGCTGGTCTTGGGAGTGTTGTAGATTTTGAAGGAGGAGACATGCCTAGTAAAGTACTGGATGACAAGGGTTCTAATGGATGAACCTTCCATTTCTATTATCTCCTGAAATGTTAGAGGGCTCAACAATAAAGCTCTGAAGGTTCAATAAGAGTTGAGGAGGGTCCGATCCAATATTATTATCTTAATTGAAACTAAAGTTAGACTTAAGAAAGTTTAGAAACTTTTTGACAGATTCTTTCCTGGTTTGTCTTGTATTTCTAATCACAAATCACATGTTTTGGGTAGGGTGATTATCTTGTGGAATAAGGATTTTTGTAATATTAGCTTGCCGAATCTGATCAACTGGTTCACTCGAAGGTTGATGTTTTAGGTAACAACCCATTTTCTTTTCTTCTCACTAGGGTTTATGGCCACAATGATGACTATGATAGGTCTTCTTTATGGTGTGATAGTGACTCTATTTCATTGGGTATTACTGAAGCGTGGGTTCTTATTGGAGATTTTAATGTTGTGAGGAAGGAGTCTGAGAGGATTGGGAGGGAGTCTCCAACTAAGAAGAGTATGAAAGAGTTTAATGACTGTATGTTGAATAGTGGTCTATTTGAACTGAACCTAAATGGAGCCTTTTTTTACACGGGACAATCATCAGAGTGGCAATTTTTTTTAATTTCTAATATTGATAGAGTCTTGTACAACTATGATTTTATGGCCAGGTTTCCTGAGTTTAAAGCCTTTGGTGTTCCTAACATCATGAGTGATCACATGATCATTTCTTTCTTGCTTGGCAAGGCTTCTGCAGTTAAAGCACCTTTTTGTTTCATCAATGCTTAGAGGCGGAGAGACGACTTTAAAGACTATGTTTCTTATTCTTGGAAGACTGACGAGGTTGGGCACTCCATGTTTAAGGTGTATATGAAAATTAAAAACCTAAAGGTAGGTCTGATTACAAGGAATAAGAAAGGTGGCAACTTATCGATTAATTCCAAAATTCTTGAGGATATTGCTATCCAACGTCAAAAATGGTGGATGAAAATCCTCTAGATGAGACCTTAGTTTCTAGAGCTGTGACCAATCATAAAGAAGCTAAATGTGCATTGGAGTTAGAAGAATATCTACTAAGGCAAAAGTATCACATTTAGTGGTTGAAGGAAGGGAATATGAATTCTAAGTTCTTTTATTCCACAATGAAAGTTTGTAGACAGAGAAACCATATTAATTATCTCACCATTGATGGTTCTATCAGTACAGATATCAAGGGTATTCAAACTTTTATTAAGGATTACTATTTAAAATATTCAATAACAATACTAATATTGATGTCATAGGGATTGAAGGCCTTGATTTCCCAAAGTTGGATGATGTTCAAAAGATGTAATTGGACAGATATGTGAATGTAAAGGAGGTTGAAGAAGTTGCTCTTAACTTGAATGTTGACAAAAGTCCTAGTCCGGATGAACTGAATGGTATTTTCTTTAGGGAATGTTGGGAAGTTGTTAATGGGGATGTTTTTCCTGTTGTTATTGATTTCTTCAAACATGGGAGATTATTAAAGGAAGCTAATAGAACTTTTATCTATCTTATCCCAAAGAATTATGATACTAGTGATATTAAGAATTGGAATCTTATTGCATTATGCGATGTTATCTACAAAATCATCTCTAAGATTTTGGTGAACATGTTACAAAATGTGCTCTCTTCTTTAGTTAGTTATAATCAGTGTGCTTTTGTCAGGGATAGAAGTATAAAGGATGCTATAATGCTCTCTAATGAAATCATTAATGATTTTAATAAGAAGACTGGTTTGAATTGTATGTGTGTTAAAGCTGACCTCACTAAAGCTTATGATTCTATCAGTTGGGAGGCCTTACTCACTATTTTGAATAAAATGAATTTCCCTTGTTGTGCTTCTCTTCCCTTCTCTTGCGATGATGGGTCTTTGCCTTGTGGGTAATCTTCCTTGAAGTGACCCTTATTTCCACATTTGAAGCACCGGGTAGAGGAGGATGACTTGCCTTTATAGAATCTGCCCTTGGAGTACATGTCATCTTCTTCAACTTGAGAGGATGGAGAAAATTGACTAACAATAGCTTCAACTTGGGATTTGATTTTAGCCTTCTTCATTCTCTTGAGCTCTTTCTCTTCTTCTCTTTCTTCTTCATCTTGCTTGTCAAGTTTGACTTCAAAAGCTTGTATATTTCCTATGAGCTCTTAAGTAGGAATATCACCAAGACTTTTTTGTTTCTTCAATGGAGTTCATCTTGGATTACCACCTATTTTAGAGATTTCTAAGGATATTTAAATTTATCTCTCCTCAATCCATAGGATGACCTAGAATGGCAAGACCATTCATAATGGTATTGAGCCTTGAGTACATCTCGGCTACCCTCTCCTCCTTTTTCATCTTGAAGTTTTCAAGGAGGCCTTCGAGCATATGGACTTTACTTTCCTTCACTTGCTCCGTCCCTTCATAAGTGACACATATATTTCTCCATACCTCATATGCCATCTCACAAGAAGAAATCATGTTGAACTTGGTGGGGGGGGGAGAGAGGTATAGAGAATGTTTATGGCTCTAGCACTCAAGGTTTCTTTCTTCAAAGTAGCTTCATCCCATTCTTCTATCTTTGTCTACGGTAGCTTGTATGGAAGATTCACCATTGTCCACAGCTCAATACTTGATCCTTGGATGTAGAATTGTAACCTTCTCTTACTATAGATGAAGTTGCTCCCATCAAAGATTGAAATGTTGATGAGGTATCTATCCCCTTGATAAACACCCATCTTCTTCTACTTGTAGAAGTATTGGTTGGAGAAAATCTACCAGATTTTGGATCAGATGATGGATTCTAGAGTGGGGAGGGGTGAATAGATCTAAAAAACTTAAACCAAATTAGTTAGACCTTCAAATTACTTAAAGAGATAAGGTTGCAAATATGGAATTTGAGTGCAACTAAACATACATAGCAAGGATGAGAGAGATTGAATAAGAACGAGAACACAATCTATGTATAGTGGTTCCAAAATCCAAACTAGGAGAGCATACATCCAATACCTAAAGAGTTAAACTCTAGGATTTTTCAACCATGTCTCACTTCTTATATTCCATTATAAGAGTTGCAACATATGACCTTCCTTTTCCGGGACAAGGATACCCAACCTTCCCTTTCAGGACAAGGGAGACAATAACCTCACAAAGGACTTACCCATCCATGACCAAGAGTAGTGTACCTTGCCAAGGAGTTACCCAATTTTGCAACAAGTCTTACACCTTCACCAAGGACTTACCTACTATTACAACAAGTCTTCCGCCTTGAAGGAAATACCCACTCTTGACTTAGATCTTTTGCCTTTGACTTCACCATCACTATGGAGAAGATTTCACCAAGGGACTCCTTCCCTTATTATTCTTCATCTCTCTTAGCTAAGAGAGATAACCTTCACCTTCATGGTGGAAAGAGAGATTTGGAGGTGGAGGAAGTGAGTGCCTCACAAGATATACATGTAGGACTAGCTCTATTACAAATATCATACTCACTCTAATGGATGTAGCAAGTGATTAATCTTAAGAGTGAAAGGAGGCTCTTGGAGGCACTCAACTATAATATAGGGACCTTCATAGTGCTTGGATAACCATGGAATGTAGTCCAAGGGGTCCTACTTATAGTTGAAGATGCCTACTAGCCAGTAGAAGCATTGAAGGATGGATTCTAGCCATTTGGGGTGTTGCAACGAATATATTTTCGAGTTTTGCAATGTTGCAATGGTTAGAAACACTTTTTCTACACATTTCACATAGTGTGATTGGTCGAGTTTCAATAAAGGTAACTTGACCGATGACACTATATGACAAATCAATTTTGAGTTGTTGGTCAAGTTTATCCTGGATGAAACTCGATCGACGACTTAAAATTGATTTGCTTGTGCAGGGGTGTCAATTGAGTTTGTACTGGGGAAACTCAACCGACCCTAGGAGTTCCCAAGATCCATCAAAGGTGTCATTCAATTTTATCCTAGATGAAACTCGGCCAACAAAAGTCCCTGTGATGAATTTTGGAAAGTGTCATAAAAGTGCTTAAATATTTGATTTAACTGCTCTTGATTTTTTATAAGCTTAATTACAAGTCATACAATCATCACAAGTGATTTACAACATGATTATAATTGACTTGATGTCTTTTCCAAAAAAGTGCACTTGCATAGATTTTGACTTGTATTTCTCCAATATAGGATGTGCAAGTTTAGGAATTTGGAGTGTGTCTATACCTAATCTGAAATGACTCAAGTAGATGAATTAGACCCAAATAAGTGGAATGGTTAATCATCACCAAAACAAGGGTTTAATAAATTAGACTTTGAGAGTCAATTAGAATTTGAGTTAACAGAGAAAACCTAGCTAGAATGGCCAAAGAGGAACTCACCCGAAGGATGAATATGGTCATTGTAGCACAAAGAGAGCGGCTTGTACAAGAGGCATGTCTTGCTATTGAAGAGGAGATCCATGCAGCCCAAGCTGTTTCTTAAGAGGCTGAGACAAACAAGGAGCTTAGGAAGTTTTCAATCCCTAAGGTTTCCAATGTTCTCCATCCAATAAAATCTCCTCCTATCAATGTCCCTAATTTCGAAATTAGGGTGCATTGGATCACATTGTTGTAAAATAGCCCTTTCCTGGGCAAACAAGGAGAAGCTTCCTAAAAACAATCCTAAAGTTTGTCGATCTATGTGCCATGACCGAGCAAAATGGAGTTTTTGATTATGCTATTAAACTTTGTCTTTTCAAGATTTCACTTGTAGATAGAGACAAAGTTGGTACAATGCTTTGTAAGGTGATCCTATCACCACATGGGACCAACCTCAAAATAAATTCCTTGAGAAATTCTATCCTCCTTCCATTACATACACCATCAGAGCCCATATTGTGTAGTTCACACAAGTCCCTGGTGAAACTCTAGTAGAATCATGGGAAAGATACAACATTCTTCTTTGCAAATGCCCAAACCATGGCATTTTCAAAAACCAACTCATCGAGTTCTTCGATAGAGTATGACGATGATATCAAGAAGTTTCTAGACTCCTCGTTTGGAGGGAACTTCATGCACCAGAGTTATGAGTCATCCTTGGAGCTAAAAATTAAGCCGATTGGGGTAGATCCACAGGAAAGGGAGTGTTAAAGGTAGCTATGGTAGAAAGTAGTACTGAGTTGAAGTCTATTTCTAAATCTCTGATGTTACTAGCACTTAAGCAAGATATTCATAAGACACATTTTAATGCTTACCACAGGAGGAATTCGAATTTGGCACAACAACAACAACAACAACAACAACAACAACAACAACAACAACAACAATAGGTCAAGGAAGTGACACAATTCTGTGAAGCAAGGGCATTGTCATTCTACCTTCGGGTTCAATATTCTTTTTGATGTTGTGGTGAGCAACATTGCAATTTAAGGAGACAAAAATCAAATAGAAGATCTAAATTTTATTACTAATATTACTGGATGAAGGTACTACAATCCCAATCAAACTAGGATCCATGTTCGTTTTTAGTACAATAATCCTTTTGGAGAAGAAAACTCTCAACAACACATACAATATAGAAACCAACAACGAGATCCTCCAAAATCCCAAAACAACCAACAACAAAGTTTTAGAAATTAAGGAAGCTACATAGGTAACTTCTAAAACTAGAACTACAATGAGTACCAAAACCCAAACCAAGCCCCACAACAACAACAACAACATGGACACCAAGTTAATGACCCTTCAGTTGACAAAAAACTTTCAACAATTGATAAGATCTTACAATCACAAAAGATAATGATCGTGAGTCAACAAGATCATTAGAAAGCTGTTGAATCTCAACTGTCTCAACCTTCAACAATTCTTCATCCACCTACAAGAGCATTTGCAGGACAACTAGATGATAAGCCTAAACATCACTAATAGCTAAAGGTTGTTGCTACTCAATTACGAAAGGTCTTTATAGAAATGCCCACCAAGGCTCCTATAATCAACAAAGATGAGGATGACTTTGTAATAATTCAAAACTATGAAGTACTTAAGTTAGCTCCAAAAGTAGTAGCAATACTAAATGCAGAAGTGCAACATGCTATTGCTACCAATAAAATTGGAAAAGTCATCTCAAGAACCTATCATCATAGAGAAGAGTGTAGTTGAATCAATAACACCAATGTACAAACATCACCCTCCATTCCAATCTCGCTTGAGGTAGACAAGGCTTGACACTCGCTTTATGAAGTTCAAGGAAGCAATGAAGAAGCTTCATGTGGATATTCCCTTCCTAGATGCTCTGGAAGAGATACTAACATGGTTAAAGTATATGAAGATGCTCCTCATGAGGAAGTACATAAATGTGGAGTATGAGATAGCTAAGATTTCTGGAACAACATCTAACATAATCGAGAGCATGATGCCCAACACATAGACATATCCAGGATCCTTTGGAATTTCATGCCACATCTATGACTTTACATGCAAAAAGGGATTAGTTGACCTCAGAGCTGGTAACTCAATTATTCCCTATAGCCTATGAAAAGGTCTAGGATTTACAAAACTACTCCCAACTTGTATGACAATATGTCTCACTTATTCTTCAATGACACTTCTAATGGGAATCATTGAAAATGTCACAATCAAGGTGGGAAAGGATTCCTATTTCCATGTGATTTCATCATCATGGACATAAAACAAGACCTCAGATACCCTCTTATTTTTTGGCCAACCCTTCCTTGCCACGGTAATAGAATTGATTGACATTGAGGCATGACCCTACTTCTAAGGTTGGGGAAGGAAATCCATGAATTTAGAGTTTTTGACATCACTAAGTGAGCAAGCATGTAACAAGAAGTTTTCTTGTTAGATTGTATAGAGCAGATGTCACTTGCACTCAAGAGGACCCCAAATTTGAAGAATCTCTAAAGCCTTCTCTCACTAATCCTAATTCCAATGAGTCTATTGATGAGCAAGTAAAGAAATGCAAACTTCACCTTGACTCAGTAGAAGAAGACCTAGAAGCTAAATTTTAAGGAGCTTAAGGCAGTTTACCTTACCGAGGACCGGATGAAACACCTAAAGCCCCTGAGATGAATCCCTTCCGTGGGGTGTGAAATATGTTTTCTTGGATTATCTCAAGGTCTACCCAACAATATTCAAGTCCAATCTAACATCTGAGCATGAAGACAAATTGCTAACTTGATGCAACCCTATTAGGGATTCATCTTGTATTTTATTACACTTCAATCACATCAATAGCTATTTGATTACATGCTATTTCCCTCAACATGCATATTTCTATCAAATGCACTTATGGACGTTCTTTGCATGTTTTTTAGGAACTTGGACCATGTCTTGGATGCACGAGAGAGATAGAGGATGATCATAGGGTTTCTTTACCCCCAGAGAGGCCCATAGTGAGTTCAAAGGCTTCCCCAACATACCCCTAACGTCCAAGAGTCAACTCAAGCAAAGAAATCAATAGATGAACAAAACTCAAGATCAAAGTGCTGCTAGAGACCCAACATGACCGTGGTGCCAAGGAAAGGCTGTACTAATCAAGCTAAAATCACATTAGAAGCTCGATTCAAGAAGTGAAGATGAAGACTCAACAAAAGTACCGCGTAAGCTACCACAACCATTCTAAGATGGACCCAACATGACCGTGCTACCTGCCATGACCATAGCACCAAGATTGAACACACCCATTCTCAGTAGAACAACCAACTACTCCCTCCCCTAGAATGGCCGTCTGACCCACCATGACTGTGTATCCAGTGACCCAACATGACTGTGGGGATTACTACGACCGTACCACTAGCTTTCTGAAAACCAAAACAACCTAACTTATTTCCATTTCATCACCTCACCCATTCCACCTCACCACAACCATTCTACACACTATACATCTGTGTTACCAGAAATCCTACCAGTAGTTTTGCATTGCATTTCCCATTCTACCCCCACTTGACCTAGTGCTTCCCCATCACCTATATATACTTGAGTGGTAGCTGGAGCATGAGGTTAGCAACTCTTAGCTACCTATCAGTTGATCCTATCTCCCTCTCATCCATTCCCACTCCATTTCACCTCTATTCAGTCACCTTCCACCCCAAGACCCTTCCATTTAGGGTTTTTGGCCACTTTCCACCATATACGCATGCCATTCCACCTTAGAGGATGGAGGAGATTGAGTTGTTGCTGCTAGTAGGTGGGGAAGGGGGAGTCTCCACTGAGCTACCATGGCTTTCCACTCCTATACTCATTCTTCTTTCTCCATTTTTGTATTTTCTTGTTCTATGAGTAGCTAAGCCCCCTAGGTGGGCTGTTTGGGGTCAAAAATGTTACTTTGATACCATGTTGGGGAAAGTGATATTTAAACAGTGTAATTTCATTTGCTAACGATTTTTTTTCTATTTCTATCTCATCTCCCATAAAGTTCTTTGTGGATTGTTCTTGAAATCACCTAGGATTCTAGGGAAATTACTTATATGTAGCTAATTTGAGAATTGCTCCTAGGTCCAATTAGTGGACCCCAGATAGCTATTCACTTTCCTACATGCTAATCAATTCTCCTACACATAGGTGAGAGATCTAAGTAGCTAGTATAGAAGCATTTTGTGTAGTTAGCTTGGATCCTTCTCAAGGCTAGATTGCAGGTGATGTCATGTCTAAAACCTCACTTCCACCTTCCATTATTATCCTTGGCCCCTAGTTACCCTAAGAGTTTCTATCCTAGAAACCTAGTCTTGACTAGATCCTAATGAACTTCCACCTAAATCCTAATCCAAGGAGACTCGAAAGGGTGGGTTGGAGGTGTTAGGGACTAGTTCCCCTATACACACCCAATCCCATTCATGGCCACTTAGTAGTTTAGAGAAATTCATTAGCATCTATCTTGTTGTTCGATTTGGTAATCTAAATGAAAGAGTAATGTTTACATATTTTCAACCCCAACTCATTTGGCAAGTACATTCCCCCCAAATATCCACACTTCTCATTAATTATCAAAACCCTAACTGCTTTCTTGTTTAGCTAGTGTTTATCTGTTTATCTCTTTACTTGCATAATTAGTCTCTTGCCTTATTATTACATTATTCTTGCGATTTTATGTATGTAATTATCCTTTAGTCTTAATTGCTGGATCAGTGTACTATAGATCTCTTCTTGCTAGCCTTAATGTAATTTGCATCTTTCCTTTCTTATCTTCCTTTTCATGTTCATTAGAACTAGTTGTCTAGGGTTAACTTAGGCTTTGATTCTTGTTATCCTTAAATTGCTTGTTCACCATTAGTGTAATAAACAAAAATCAACCTTCAAACCCTTAAACCCTAGACTCCATAGTAAGAACCTAGCCCAAAACTAACTTAGCTCTAGTACCCCTCTCTCTCTTGGGTTTGACCCCTAACTTGCTGCTTTCCTATACTACAACACGCCTCGTGTGTTTGTGGGTGAAGTGTGTTACTTTATGCAAGCAAGACTAATAGGGATTTATATGTTCAAAAGACCCATGTTGAGTGTTAGAGCCTTTAAGGTGCATATCTAATAAAAATCCAATTGATTTATGTGTCTAACCTCAAAGGTGAGGAAAGACACACCAAGATTTCTCACATCATTGATGGGGAAAAAGGCGTTTGGCCTAGCTAGTTAGTTTAGATTTGATATTTCCCTACTGCCCTGACCATTGCTATTCTTTATTATTTGTATTCTTTGTGCATATTTGTTTGCTAACTTGTTATCATTTGTTTGGTTGTGCCTTATGCACGTGACAAGAAACCTGTGGAAGACAAGGTGGAAGGACAAAATGCACCTCACTAGCCACTTCATGAATACTTCATGCTAGGGGAGCACTCATGTATCCCTCCCAGTCTTCTTGGGCTCCATCCGACCTGGTACGGCTTGGAGAGTGAGAACCCCTACAAGAACCTGGATTCATTTCTTGAAATATGCTCTACCTTCAGAATGCTGACAACCAATGATGACTCAAAGATGATGAACTAGTTCTCATTCTCCCTCAAAGACAAGGCCAAAGATAGGTATGATAGGGAACAAACATCATGAGTTGGGGAGACATGAATAATACCTTTATGAAGAAATTCTACTCCACTACATGGTTGACACAAATGCAACATGCCATAATGAGTTTTAGTCAAATGGGTACTGAGCGGTTCCATGATGCTTGGGAGGGATTCTAGAAGATGCTGAGAGAATGCTCACACCATGAAATCCCTTTATGTTCGTTTCTGCAAACCATCTACTCTGATCTCTTCTAGTAAGTCAAGCTATACTGGATTCTTCTTGTGGAGGAGATTTTATGGATAAGCCACCCAAGGAGACATGGCCCTTGTTTGAGAAATTTCAAGAAAATTCAAGGATCCAAGCTTCTAGAAGATTAATGATGGTGACCAACCTATAGTGTGACACCTTCAGCTCCTAGTGATTCAAGCCCACATGTGATGAAGATTTTTGGGGGGAATTATGAGTTGTATGATGAACCAAGTGAGAAGTGTTCCTTATCACACAGTTTATTCTATTGAGTCTTTTGTTGAAGAAGTGAAGGCACCTCATCCTCATGGTAATTTGGAACAATTAAGTCTAAGATATAGCTCAAGGTTTGAGGATGAAGTTCTCTCTAGGTTGAAAAACTTTGATGATGTGTAAAAGAATGTTACTAGTCTCAAGGAAAAAGTGGAGCAACCGTCTTCAATACTTTCTTTTCAAGCAAAAGCAAAACTATCTTCCCAAACCATAACAATTTTCAATGAATCAAGTGGACCAATGGGTTCCTCTCAACTTTTCTATAGTCTGCCTCATTTGTAAATGCAACATATATACCAATTCCAAGGCCATCTTAAGCCTTATACACCTCTTCTACCTCCCTCACCACAACCATCTCCCCACTTACAAATATCAATCTTATTCCCCAACTCAATTCCAATACTAAGGGCCACCTCTACCTCCTCCGCAACCACAACAAGATCCCCTTCTCCATCATCATCAAGGAAATTCTATGATCGTTCTAAGGAGTGGAAAATCTCTTAAGCAACCCATAAATAAGAGGAATGTTGATGAAATAAGGCCGGAGAGACCAAGTAGTGATACCGTTATTCACATAGTTGAAGATGATCCAATGACACCTTATGTTGAGAATGTGATACTACATGTTCCATCTTTTACTCCAATTATAGGTTCTACATTCCCTAGTGTTCCACCTCATGGCATGCCACCAGAAGGACATGTTGCAAAATCAAGTGAGCCACCATTCCCCGAAGTATTGGATGAGCCTCCGACATTAACAAGGAGGAAAATATGCAACGTTGACGTTCCAGAGATGTTTCAGCAAGTGAAGGTGGATATTCCTATTGGATTATATCAAGAAAATCCCATCTTATGCCAAGTTTCTCAAGGACCTATGTACTGTCAAAAGGAAGTCAACATGGAAGATTCCTAAGAAAATTAAGTTGACAGAATAAGTGATCTCTATCATCCAACACTCACTTCTCGTGAAGAGGAAAGACCCAAGAGCCCCACTCATACCTAGTTACATAGGGGGACAACACATAGATCAATCTCTACTTGATTTGGAATCTAGTGTGGATTTGATGTCATATAGTCTCTATGTTGAGATGGGGTTAGGCAAGTTAAAACCATATCATTGCACTCTCCAATTGGAAGATCGCTCCATCAAAGTTCCTCAAGGAAGAGTGGATGATGTTTTGGTGATGATAAATAAGGAAAGGGTTAATATTCTTGGCTGATTTTATTGTTCTTGACATGGATCTAGAGGATAGGAAGATTCCCATCATCTTGAGGAGACAATTCCTATCTACAACTAATGCTGAGATACATGTGCACTGACAGAATGATGGTCTCTTTCATGGACACGAAGATAAAGATCAAATGTTCAAGACCCCCACTTGACAAGAATAAAATTAGGATGTTGAGCATGATCACTTGAGGAGTCCAAATGATTACTTGAAAGAAGGAGTTCTGAATGGAAGACCTCATGATAGATTTTGTGGTCAACGTGACAAGGAAGAACTATTGAATTCAAATGAGGGATGTATCTATTACAAGAGTGGATACGTAAGGATTCCAAATGGTTGATTCATTAAAAGACCTACAAGAAGCCCAACCGAAGGCATAAAACTTAGCGTCAGTGAGAGTCAACCCACCTAGGTTTGAGGAATTTTTCATCCAAACTTTCATTTTTGATACTTTTTGGTTATTTCTAAACTTTTCCAAGAAAACACACACACATGTTTTTAATAGTTATTTTTTAGATTTTATTTGTGCAGGTGAAAAGAGTGATGAAATAAAGAAATTAGCTAAAATGTGGAAGAAATTTCATGAAAAATCACTTAGTTTCAAGGAATTTGATGATTTAAGGAGTTTAATGTTGAAATCACCTGATACAATACCCACCATAGCTATGGTACCATTGAATGGCTCTGGTGAGGCAATCAAATCAATAGGGAAATTCAAGAGTTAAAAAAAATACAAAGGTCCACAAAATGACCGTGCAAGGTAGCATGACTATGTGACACAGCCAGACCCCATGACATGTGGACCAACACGACTGTGTAGCTATCCATCCAACATGGCCGTGGATACCAACACGGCCATGCTGCCGCGGGCCTAGTTCACTGAAGTCACGATTCCAACAACATTCCAACACTTCCTCATTTCAGTTCTCCATGAAATAGAATGACCGTGGCTGCATTCTAGCGACTGTGCTACACCTCCAGCCCCCTTCCAAGCTCTTATTCTTCATCCCCCACCTCCTAATACTCCACAAATCACTCCCACAAGCTTATTTCTACCACCATATATCATTTCTACCCCATTTCCACACATAATCCACCCTTTTCTCTCCATTCCTCCGCACATATCTAGAACTATGAAAACCTAAAATTCTTCACATTTACCACCCAAAATCCACCCAAAATGAAGAAGATGACAAAGCAAGTCATGGAGAGGATCAAGAAAGTGATCTCCTACGGCCATCAGTCCAAAAATATCTCTTCTACAACCCCTTCGACATCTCTTACTCCTCCACCACCACCATTCACCTACGACTCTCATGGTGAAACACCCCATATGGCGAAGGCTAACTTGGTTATATCAGAAGATACCATGGTGGAGGAATCCATGAATCTACCACAAAGTGGAGGAGCTGTGAAAACCTAACCATCAACTTCTTCTAGGGCAGCACCACCACTTACTTCAGCTTGACCATTGACTTCTTTGTGGGCAACACCACCAGTTACTTTGTTTCAGCCTTCAACTTCCTCAGCCACACCACAGCCGTACCAGTAGCCACAAGCATGAAGGAAGATAATTATTGATGATGGGGACAAAGAGATGCAATCTGCAGCACATGAGGAGGTGCATGAGGAACAAAATGAGGAAGCCCCAGATGTGAGAAATAATCAGTTGAAGAAGCCACAAAGAGTGCCTGCCACATAGGGTGATTTCCACCTGCTACGTATGCTAGGAGACAATGGAAGCTTTGGGTACCTTTTCTTTTTTTCAGGAGGTCATGGATCCCATGAGTTTATTTGTGGTGATGAGGACTACTTGAGAGACATATATTAGGCTTACATGTCAATTCTTTGCCACCTTGGAGAAAGTCTCACATGACGGGGAAGAAACCCTCAGTTTCAGATTGGGTAATGAAACTTGCCTCCTCACTACCTCCTTTCTCAACAACATTTTCGCTTCCAACCCTAAAGTAACAACCCTCCTTGATCAAGGGAGTAGAGAAAAGTAAACTAATGTGAATTTTGCAGTCATGTGGAAGAAGTTCACTTTGTAGAGTAACTTTGTAGCGAGTAAATCAAATACAAGCTTTACCCTTTTTTGATATATATTCTGAAGGTCTTAGCAAACACAATCTTCTTCTGGTATGAGAACCATGGGAGATGTACTAAGAAAGATCATTTTGTATTGGGTTTGATGGTACCAAGGCAAGCATGTGAATCTAGGGGCACTTCTTATTGATCATATGGAGACAATTCCATCCCAGAGTAAGAATCCTTTTATTATGGGACATATTGTGACTTCCATTGCTCTAGCCCTAGATCATGATGCGTCTAGTTATTCCAAAGAAAATGGGGGGGGAAGCTCGTGGACCTAAAATACTTGATTCACTCATCTAAAATTCTAGTGGTTGATCAAAAGATCATTTACCAGGTCAACCCTCCTTATGCAGTAGTCTCGCTGGATCTACCTTACCATGCTCCACCTTTCCTAGAGGGGTGCGACCCATCTCTATATTTATTGGATATTTTGAGGTGGGAAGAGGAGTATCCTTGGACACATGGCAGAAACACCCCACAGATTTGCCTGAGGGATCGGGATAGTCACAAGTGGTAGAACAAAGGAGAGCGGGAGAGGCCCGTAGGGTGTAGAGATGAGAGACAAAGATGACAGTGCCACAACAGGCCATAATGAATGCCTACAACATGTCTACTATACAGGTGTAGTTGGAGGGCACTATAGAACTCAAGAGGACATCCTAAGGACACATGAGGGTTTTCATAGGATACATGGTGCAATGTGGCTGGATCATCAACAGATGCACCATTAGATCAACCACATATATTGCTTTTAGAATACCCAAGTTCAGAGGAGCCACCAATGGGGGAAAGATTGGTAGGCTGCACTGTGCGATTATCAGGAGACCTACCCACCTCCACAAGTGGACTATTAGGGTAGCCACTACTAGTACCCCCACCACAAGCAGGGAAACTACCCAAGCCACCACAAAATTAATGATCGTCTATCCTATCACTCCTAGACTTTAATGTCATGCTGAGGACAATATTACTCAAAAGTTTGGGGTGGTAGGGTGGTACATCCTTCTTTCACTCCCGTTTCATTTCACCTTACCATTTACTTTTATTTTCATACCTTTACTATCTAGGTTAGATTTTTGTTTTCTTTGCATACATGCATATCATGTAGTTCACTTTTTTACATTTTTGCGTGATTTTCAATTTTCATTCTCTTTTGTCATGCATTACATATCACATAGTTTTTGTTGTTGTTGTAATTTTTGCATGTTTTTAGCTATAACTTGGTTTTTTCTTACTTTATGTTTCATAATGAAGGCTTATATGTGATTGGAGGCAACTTCACACCTTTTTGGCAAATTTTTTTGAAATTTAGAATTTCTTATGTAAAACCATGTTTTGATCCAATCTCTACTCATTGAATGGAAAATGTTGACCTTTGATAAATGCATGCTACATTATCATGTTCTATTGCCAAATGGTCTCAGTTTCTGACTTTTACATGTGAATCACCTCTTTCATGCTTGTAAACTACATTGTCAAATTGTGATTTAAGCAAGCCACAAATGCTTAGGGTTTGCCGAATCTCATGAAAAAAATGTGGTTTTCATATTTCTCATTCATGTGGTGTGTCATTGCTTGATGAAGTTGTTTGAGTAATTTTTGAGATCTCATATTGAAGCCCAAACTAGTGACCCCTCCTTGAATCACTTTTCTTTCACCATTTCTTACAACTCTGCCTCATGAAAAGATGCCAAAGAGCACATATCATCCTTAGCCACCATCCACAAGTTTGGGGTGGTCATATCTAATCCCTCTGCTTCACTCTTACCACCATGTGCCCTAACTACACCAAGGGTAAAGAAAAAAGAAAAATAAAATGCAAAAAGTAAATAAAAGATGCTCCTATGTAATATCATCTAAATAAAGAAAAGATGATTACTGCTATGTAATAGCACTCCAATCTCTTACCGCAACCCCTTCTTCCATTTTCATGACCATTGAGCTAGGAAACATCAAATCTTGCTCATTTCACCCTTTTTTGCAGCCACATGGGTTAGTGTGGTTTATCATATGAGTTGAATGCATTAAGGTAAAACATCAAATTTGGTCATTTTTTACTCTCACCACCATGAAATGGCTTACTCAGAGAATTATGAAAGCCATATGGATTGATTGTGCATTCTAAGCCCTATATTTGAAGTTTGTATGCTTAGTTTCTGTAATCATGATTGGTTTGTGAAAGAGGAGTGGAAAGAGGTGAACACATGCACTTGGTCATAATTGAGCCCATTTAGTCAATATACATCTATTGCGATGCATTTGTTATCCCTTGTTTGTTGAAAAATTGAAGAGAGATTGGGTTGGAGCATACTTAAGGACAAGTATCTTTTAGGTTTGGGGTGGTGATGAAACCCTATTATAGGGCTTCATCTTATGTTTATTGCATTTTAATAACATTTATAGCTATTAGATTACATGTTATTCCCCTCAATATGCATATTTTTGTCAAATGAACTTATGGATGTTCTTTGCATGTTTTTAGGTACTTGGACTACGTCTTGGATGAACAAGAGAGAGAGAGAGAGGATGATCCTAGGGTTTCTCTACTATTGGAGAGGCCCACAATAAGTTCAAAGGATTCCCCAACCCATCCCTAGTGGACAAGAGCCAACTAAAGAAAAGAAATCCATGGATGAACACAATTCAAGACCAAAGTGTTGTTGAAGACCCTAGCATGATTGTGCTACCAAGGAACGACCATGCTGATCAAGCCAAAATCATAGTAGAAGCTCAGATCAAGAAGTGAATATGAAAACTCAATCGCACGGCTGTGCAAGCTAGCCCAACCATGCTAAGATGGACCCAACATGACCGTGCTTTCTGCCACAGTCATGGCACCAAGATTGAGCATGTCTATTCTTAGTAGAACAGTCAGCTACTCCCTCCGTGTGACCTACTAGGGTTGTGTAGCCAGTCACCCAACATAGATGTGGTGATCACCACGATCGTGCCACTTACTTTCCAAACACCCAAAATAACTTGACCTATTTCCATTTTATTACCTTACTCGTTCCACCTCATGACAACCACTCTACACACTACCCACCATGGCCATGCTGCCCAGCATGACCGTGCTACTAGAAATCCTAGCAGCAATTTTGCACTACATTTCCCATTCTACCCCACTTGACCTAGTGCTTCCCCACCACCTATATGTACTTGGGTGGTGGCTGGAGCATGAGGTTAGCTACTTTTAGCTGCCTCTCAACCCTTTGGGCCTTACTTCTAGAAGTTCTTCTTTGGGTTGGTCTAGGAGGAATTCATCTTCTATTTCTCCCTACTCTGGTTGGACTACTATTGTAGGCTGAGCTGCTTGCTTTGTCATGCCTGTTGGTGATTTAGTTCCAATTGTTAGAGGGGATGCTTCTGTCTGATCATCCTATACGTGTAATGTTTGTTGCTTAGCTGGTGGTTCTAGTGGAGGTCGATCCTATTCTTTCTACTTCTCTATGGTGAGCCAACCCTTTTGTTGTGCTAGGGCTCTTTCCTTTTCTATTGGATTCAGCCACATGCCCTATCTCTGCTTGCACCATGGTTGTCTTTTAGAAAGTGGGATGCCCATGTAGAGTCTACATGACACCGTGTTTGGAGGCATCACCAGATTGTTGAAGAAGTGGTGATCATAGATGACTTCCACAATCCATGTAGGTATTCAAGAAATAGATCTTCAAATGAAATCCATTTATTTAGTACTTCCATTAGCCGCAACACAACAAATGCACATTTCATAGATTCAACTTCCTCTTGGGGGACCCTCATGCTTATCAAATTTTTTTCCAATTATTGACATGTTTGATGATTATTTTTTGAATGGCATGCTGGAGCCTTGTGGGGATCTTCTAAAATTTGCATGCTTCCATGCTTCGTATAGACCATTGCATTATAAGGTAGCTCCAAGAACAATAATTGTAGATAGTCATATGTCATTTTCAGAAATATATGGCTATTAGCTCCCAATGCTATGTCATTCTATAATACTGGGTGATAAACTTTGTTTCTTGCTCATTTACTACAACTTGAAGTTCATGTACATATGTTGATCGATATTTTTGTTAGTACAACCTTTTTACTTAGACAAAAGTCTCATTAAGAATTGGATAGATATTTTATGGATGTAGGAATTCTTCAATGCTATTGCACACAACACTATAAGTAGATGCTGATCTACCTTGGCCTTTTTCCTGATGATTCCCCTAAAATGTTCTCCCATTCGTATCTTCCCCTGATTATTGTACATGGTGTCTGTCCCAGGTAGATTTTCATCCATGATATCTACAAGGACATGGATGTCTCTGTACAAAATCCTGGATATGACTTTCATGTCCAATCCTATCATTTCACAAGGAAGGGGTGGAGGCATGGGCCCTTGTGGCATATCTTCTGGGGTCAAGAGTCCAAGTTCTCTAGAATGATGTCTTCATCTGAGGTGCCCCCTACAACTATTGATTTTGGGGAGTGTGATGCTACCACATATGGTACAGGTGCTATCGGCTCGACTGATGGGGCCGCTATTGGTGTTGGCTCTGCTATTGTAGCTCCCATTTCTTCCACCTTTTCATCTATTTCTCCCTTAAAAAGGTATTGTAGAGAAGGTTGTCATCTGATTTCTTATTGAACTATAGATATAACTCACATACATCTAGGTCTATGCCCGTGAGTCTGACCGCTTCTTGAGATACCTTTTATGAAGTAAGATCTATGTCACCATCAATATGCTCATTTACATCTTGTGCAACAACTGTTGTATTTATAGATGATTGCTTGATCATTGTGTTATCTACTCTACTCTTACTGTATCTACAACTTTGGAGGTGATATTGTGCCCTGTGCAGAGGATTCTCTGTGATCTATTGGTTTAGGGTCTTGGCATCGTCTTCCTATTGCACCTCTAGTGTAGGTTTGTCATCCACTAGTAATGTGTTCAAATCTAGACCACAGGCTAGACTACTGCGTTTGTTGGTGGAATTTTCTTGATTTCTCAAGGGAGCTTCATGATTGTTCTCTTTCTTCTAAGCTGGGGGCACCTACTCTGCTCCTCCCTGAGATGGAGGGTTTGATGGGCTTGATGAAATAGTTGATGGCGATGGATTGACACTTCATTTCTATCTTTTCTTTGCACACCTTTCTTCATATCACAAACGACCCTCCTCCATTGCCTTTATAAAATCTTCATGTCATCGACATATTTCATCCCTTTAGTGTCACAGTTCCATTAGTTCAGTTGCCATAGCAGTCATATCTTTCAGCATATGTTGCTAACTTGCCATCATATCCTGCATAAATTTTGGCAAGCAATCGAGCGTTTCATCTAGGCGCTCTACCTGCATGGTTAGTGCTTGTTGTCTAGATGAAATATATTAAGAGTTTGAGGAGGGGTTATGAATTTTCTCATGCATGACATCAAATTGATGCCCTAGATACTTTCTAAGAATCTATGGATGTCGTCACTTCTGTGGTGGTATAGATGCTGTCATGGTCATTGCATTCACTGTTTGTTATGTAGGTTTCTCTTTGGTCTGAGGTGGGGGGCATTTTTCTTAGCCTCCACTGGTTGAGTGGTATATGTACTGCTTGAGGCTGCTTCTTCCAGTTGGGTTGGAGCCAATGCATCGTCTGGCTAAAAACTTAGTGTCTTTTTTGCTTGGTTTGCGGAGGTAGTATAAAGTTGAATCCACAAATTGCCAGTCATGATTTTTGGCTGATATTCATGTATAAGAGGAATGTGGTGGAAATTTTGCTCAACATTGATTTTGCTCATAGCTGGGGCCTTATTGACGTTTTTGTTCTAATCTTTGGCAACTACTTTTCCTGAGCTTTCTGTATCAATGGTTGCCCCTGGTCTTATTCTGTTGTTCCTGCTTTTGCCACTTGATTGGTGATAGGGGTTCTTGTGGACTGTGGTCTCTTTGGGACTTATTTGTGAACCTTAAAAGATAGTTTCTTCTTAGCTACCTATTCTGTAACCTTCTCTACATCTTGTTCTATCTGATCGGTTGTTGTTGTTGGTGTCTCATCTAGTTGTGTGATTGTGCTAGACTTCATTTTGTTGTCGTCGTCTCTGGAGAAAATGAGCTTATGATAGTCATAGTTTCTCATTTCTGGGAGAGGAAGTATGTCATTTATCTTTGCAAATTCTTAGAAATACTTATTTCCCACACTGGAATCACTCTTGAAGTAAGGAGATATCTGAGGTCAAAGAGGTTGCTTCCTTTTCTCTCCTCAAAGTTCTTCAGTAGGTGGGGTACCATAGGTATAAATTGATCAACGTGATAAGGCCTCCCATAAATAAATATTTTGGACCATCAGGAGTAGTGGCAATAGACAACTTATCTATTAGCAGTTGTCCAACATTTACAAGCCTCTTTTCTAGCATGCACCAAATGTGAAATAGACCCCCATGATCATATTCTATGTGTCTAACCTTGGAAAGACAACTTTGCAATGATCTTCTACATCACCCTCATGAAACTATAGGGTACTTGGACAGCTTTTGAAGAACATGGCCTATGATTTGACTCCCCAGTCAACCTCTCCCACATCTTGTTACTATTGAATTCGCTAACATCTCCATCGTATCCCACCCTAGTAGAGGCGGAAGCCTATTCTTATGTTTCATAGAAGATAATATTAAATGTTTATTCTGTTAGAATGAATCTCTTCCTGAACATATGAATGGTGAAATCCCCTCCTTCACTTTCTTTATCACCCTCCTCTACTAGAAGATTCTTCAATGAAAACATGGATTCAACCTTTATATTTGTGTAGAAAGGTTGGTTGAAGATGCAGGCATGAAAGAGGTTGGCCCCTCACAACATATTCTCAAATATTTTGTAAATTTCTAGTTTTGTTAGAGTCTCCAGGTAGGCATGTCAAGTTTCTCGATAAGTCCTTCTCTTGATAGACAAATCATATTTTGCCTTATGTTCATCATCCCTAGGCTTAAATATGTCCCCTGGTTGTAGTCAGGAGGTGACTGCTCATCATTAATAGGTGCCACTTGTGTCTTTGTAGTCATGGATGTAGTAGGAGTGGATAGCGATGCATACTCTTTGACCCTCACCTCTAATTCTACTCTCTTCCCTACACTTGTCTTCTTTTGTGTTGACCTTTGTAAGGTTTCTGCATTGCTTTCCTTTTCCCTGTTTGCTTCCCTTCCTCCTCTAATGGCAAGTAGTCTGAGGACATTGTTGTCGACTCCAAATTTTCTTCCTCAAACTCAACATGTTCATGTTCCAAAAGGTATATTAACTGCTCCCTTATTAGTTTTAGATGTAAACACTTAGTGGGGGTATCTCCTTGTTTGAATCAAACAACTTTATGATCTTCTCAAGTGACTATCAAGGTGTCAAGGTATATAAACCCTATCCACGAGTTGGCAAACTAACTGACTCATTTCTGGCAATCACAAAACCCTAGCACCATGCTCCAGTGATTTGTGACCTTCACGCTGGAGCAACAAGATCCTACTACACCACATCCACTTACGCCATTACTGACCTCACTGTAGTTGACCTCCATTCAAGCTCTCACTTTTTCGACACCCTGGTTCCACTACTGACTACCTCCATTCATCATCTTGTTCACTGCAATGTTGGAGTAGCACACCACATCTCTCGATGATATGAAGGGAAGACTATGTCTTGAAATTGAGCTCCCAAAGATGTGCTAGAGGCAAACCCACCGAAGGTTTCTTATTAATATCTAACCTCACTTTTTTACTCATGTGTACACTTTATCTAACCCCAAACAATTTTACCCTTCATTGACCTCTTTATCTCATTGACTGCTAACTGCAATCCATTGGACGCATCACCAACTTTTCTATCTCAGTCTCCCCACTACCTGAGGAGTTTTCTAGTTGACCTTATTTCTCATTGATCTATTCTCTTATTGACCCCTTTGGTCACTGTCGATCGACAATAGATTTAACACCTTCTTCTCTTTTTTCCATTTTCCATCAACTGATTCTTTGTCAACCACTCCATTCTTCATCAACTGGAAACACTTTAATGATGTTTCTCCTATTCTCTGATTTCTTGTCCATCGCTAGATATTTTTATCAACATACCTCCAACAAACATCTTGTAGATGACATTTTCTATTCAACTTAGTGTTAAACGGGTGAACTCAACAATTTACACATTGTACTACTGATTGGGTATAATGGATCCTTTGTGGAGAGGCTAATTCAATTAAGGGATGAAGGAGAACACCTAGAACAATCATCAATGGTCTCTGTCTTCACTTCTTCCTTCTCTCTTGAAGCTCTGTTCCTTAATAGAAGAGGGAGTGGATGAATGGATGGCGATGGATATGAAGCTCCAACCACATTTGTGGTTGGATGATGGGTTAGCATGGCAGAGATAAAAGGTAGCTCTACAATGGAACTATAGAGGAGGCTAGTGAAGTGTTGCTCAATGATCTTCTTCCTTAGCTAGACACAAAGTAGAAGCCTCTCAATGTAGTCGAGTGTAAGAGATCACCACCAATTATGTAGGGTGTCGAGTATTTATATTACTCGGGGTATAGATCACTAGGTGTTTCATTGGTCAACGAGGTCTATCGAGTTGTCAAGTGATGAGATAAATAATTGTTGGGAAATGAGTCAGCACTGGGTCTGATAGTCTTGCTGTGCCATATGTTGAAGGAACTCGGAGGTAGTGCTCTCGTCATGCTTTGTTTGCAGGAACATCATCAGTCAATGAGACTGTGGTCTCATCAGGGAATGAGAGCTAAGATCTCATCAGGCAACAAAGTGTGCCCAGTCATCAGTTGTGGGATGACTAAAGTCCTCATTATTCATCAGGATGCTGGCCCCTCGTTGGTCAACAAGGCCCAACAAAGCCATTAGTTAGATACCCACTGTTAAGCATGGAAATCTCATCGAGCAACTATGTATCAGAACCTCATCGAGCTCCTTATCAGTGAATCTGGTCGACCTCCCCAACCATCAGGATACGTCATCAGCCTTTGCCCTATGGCATGGCTAGGTTTAAGTGGTTTTCATGCAAAAAATGGGTAGTGAAGGTAATTAGGGATGCTATTCATGAAACGCCAAAACAAGGAGGATTTATAAGGATAAAACATGAAAAGTCAATAAGATGAAGGTAAAACATGCATTCAACATACACATGATTGGATGTTGTCATACATCCATCATGCAAGCAGAACGTAAGGATGTGTACAAAGTGGTGAGAATGCTCCAATATATTCAATATGTATGTTATTCAAACAACAAAGTGCAACAAATGAATACACTCATCCAACTATAACAAAGTTTATCAAACTAATATGTATCATCACCCATAAGTGTAGTTACATAAGAAAACTAGATCAATAAACTAGAGTCAACTCACGATAGGGAGCAACATGTCCATCTTAAATCTATGTCCAAGGTTCAACTAATATTGTATGGCTGTTGATCTGTGTCAACCACTCCAAGATTTCCTTCACCTAAAGGGTTTGGGAACAAACCCACAAAATAAGAACAAATGTGAATTATCAACAAAGGTTGGTATGCTCTTACAAATAGAAATTGGACAATAGTAGGACTAAATAATATCAACTAAGTAACAAGATTACCAATCAAAGAGAGAGTGATAAAATTCAAATGCATGTTAAAATAAAATTGAACATAACTTGATCCATAATGAATTAACATAATCATTTCTTGCCTTGTATCATTATATATATATATATCCAAATACTGAATAGTTGAACCAATATCACATGCAAATCATATACTAGAGTAATACCATCTAAAAGTAGGGCCATAACACTCTTAGATTCTAAGTATAGGAAGGAGGAACCATCATCTTAAACCTATGTATAAAGTGTATGTAAATAAGGTGATATATATACATATATATATACATATATATGTATATATATACATATATGTATATATGTATACATATACATACATATATATATATATATATATACATATATGTAGAGTCAGGCTAGAATACACTCGAGTGTACGGATCGCACGAATACACTCAAGTGTGTTTGCATATCAAGACTATTTTTTGCAAAATGTAAACCATTGATCTTCACCGTCATACTATAACTAGGCTACATATAAATTTTGAGCCCATTTGGATGAGTGTAAGTCACTCATCCAAGGGCAACAAAATCGACGCACGAAACTAATTTGAAATGCATATTTTTTGCGGTCTTCATAACATGAGCTATACATATCCAAATGTGCTCAAATTTTGCGTATGAGTTGTTCACGAGATGTTTAAGAAGATCAACGGATTAGATTTTCAAAAAAAATATGGCATCATGAAAAACTACTTAAGTGTATTCCACTCCGGATACACTCGAGTGTATTCTAGCCTGACTCCATATATGTATATATATATATCTATATATACATATATATATGTATATGGGATTAAAAAGTAATCAACCGTGAGCAGTTGGAACAAGGTCACTTGTATATTTTACACAATATGGATGAAGTGAGTGTTTATATCGAGGAACATACCAATTTTATCAAGAGACAACATCCTCGAGCCAGTTCAATGTGGCTTGCTAGAGAGCACAACAAGACTTTTACTAAGTGGTTTGAATATAAAGTCTTACATCAACTATCTCTAACACCAAATGATATTACAGAAACTATCAAATGCCTCGCCTTTAAACCAAAATCGAGTGTTATGTCTTATGAAGGGTTTGAAATTAATGGGTTCACATATTACACAAAGAGCCAAGATGATAAGAGTGTCGTCCAAAATATTGGGGTCACCCTTCAAGCGTCGACTATGTATTTTGCAAGTGCAAAGGATAAGAGTCCACGTGAAGCTAAAATGTCATATTACGGTGTCATTGAAGACATATGGGAGTTTGACTACATAGATTTCAGAATTTCACTCTTCAAATGTAATTGGGTTGATAACTCCAAAGGAGTTATAGTGGATGAATTGGGTTTCACTTTAGTGAACTTTGAAAAGATTGGCGAGAAGGGTGAACCATTCATATTGGCATCACAGGTGAAACAAGTATTTTATATCGATGATCGTGCAAATGATAAATGGTCGGTTGTTCTTCATAGTAAAAGATAGTTCATTGAAGACCCTATAGATGAAAAAGAGTACTATGATAAGTATGATGACTCCAGTCCATTCTCAGTTGGGTTGCCAACTGCACAAAATATTGAAGATAATGATGACTTATATGTGCGCGGAGATCATAATGAAGGATTATTAATTGATAAAATATCGCAAGTTTAGAGGCATGCATGTTTATATTTTTTTATATGTTTCATTTTTCAATGTTTATATTTTTTATATGTTTATATTTTTCAATGTGCACTATATAAAATGCTAAATTTTTGCTTTTTAATGACATTTTCAGATACATGGCTAACCATGGGCATGATCGTGATGTCCATGATGAGCATGATGTCCATAATGAGGATGATGTCCATGATGAGCATGGTTAGGATACCGATGTAAGTTTTAAAAGAATATCCTATATTTCTATAGAAATTCATTATCTTCTAGTTATGTCATATGTCCTATATTTCTATATTGAGTTAATTCAATGTGTTTATTTTGTCAAATTTTAGGTTGATGATGCACATGTACCCTCTGAAGTACTAGAGGCACTTAATGCGCATCACCAAAAACTTAACAAGAAAAGGGGCATCACTCTGCTGAAGAAGTTAATAGCGCTAAGTGGCAGTGGATCCAAATTGGCTGTGGAGTTTGATAATGTAGGAAATGCAATTGGAGTGAACCGCAATAATTTTGTAAACTATCTTGGGGTTCTCACTCGAAGCCATTGTGGTGTTAAGTATGATAATTGGCATAAAGCTCCTCAGGCGAAGAAAGACATGATATGGAAGGATTTATGCATGAGTTATTATTATTTGCAATTTTATTTTGTAGATTACAAATTCTATTATTTGCAATTCTATTTTTGCATACTAGTTAATAGCAATTCTATTTTACAGAATCTGTTTGCATTGGATGATAAGCTGCATCGTAAAAGCGTGATGTAATGCACTGAAAAGATGTTAAGGAACTATAGGACAAATCTCAAAAGAGAATACATAAAAGATGGGGATAAGAAGAAGAAGTCAGCCCTTGAATAGTGGAACTTCCTGGACAAAGCAGATTGGGATGGGTTTGTTGCTTCAAGACAAACTGAAGACTTCAAGGTGTTAAGCGTCACTCCCAATTTAATTAATATACGTTGTATTCATGTATTAAATATTAACATTTAGTGTTACTAACCAAATCAATGTGCATAATAAATAGGCTCTCAGTGAGGCGCAAAAAGCAAGGCGTGCACTGAATGTGCATGACCACACAATGGGTCCAAAGGGCTATGCAGCCGTTCGCCAAAGACTACAGGCGGAGTCTGCTGCTACTCAGGTGTCTACTACAATGGGTACCACACCCATACCTCGCCATGATGTCTGGATAGCTGGGAGGCAAAACAAGAAGGGTGAAATAACGAAGCCCGTAACTGCTGAGGCGGCTGTAAAAATGGTAAAATACAACTCTTAGAGAAATTGTTCGAATATTGATTATTTGTGGTGTTTACGTACCAATTTCTGTTGATGGTGATTAGCGAGAGCTGCACGAGTAAAGGAAACAAGGCACGTTCATCCCTCAGGGCACAAGGGATGAATTGACAGTTGCTCTGGGTAACGCAGAGAATCCTGGACGTGTTAGGGGTGCAGGCACTGGTGTGGGCATCAAAGCATTCTTTGGGCCATCCCAGCACAAACCTGTCCCAAGAGCTGGACTTTCAGAAGAAGAGGTAACCTATTCTTTTTTTAGAATGTTACTGTAAAAGGAAATTCAATAATAAGAAGCTAATGTTTCTTTTATCCATGTATAGGAGAATAAGAGAGTCAAGGATATAGTTGCTAAGAAGGTCAAGGAAGAAATGTTGCGGTGGCAGGCATCTCAGGCTTCCAATCAGCCTATGGCGGCCCGCTCTTCTCCTGATGCACAGACTGAGGGTAATCCTGTAGACCCACCACCTAGCACGTCTTCTGTAAGTATTATTTATGACATAGTAGCTAGTCTTTTCAAGATGATATGTTTTCAAGATGATATATATGTATATATGTATAATATTCTTTACGTAAATTTGTAGGCGTTGAAGCCATGCCGCTTAAAAATTGAAGACTATATTGTTGCAGAGGCACAAACTTACCTATCCCTTCCAGGGGCAACTATTCACATGACTCCAATGCCATATAGTTACATTTGTATTAGCCTGATACGTGCATTCCCCAATTGGAGGGAAGTTGCATTGCCATATGCCCACCTAGATATTGATACACTTGTTGAGACAGAAGGCAGGGTGATATTGTGGCCCAAAGCGGATGTCATCTACACTACTGAAACTGTAAGATAAATTTACATTACGTTAAATTGTTAATGTGTATATATGAGGTCAACTGATATGAAATTATATATACAGGTTAAAAAGAAGACACCCGTAGCATCTAGACCTCCACCTCCACTTCCTGGATTACCAAGTTGGGTTCCAACTGACCTAGAATTTCCATTAGGTCCTGCTTGTAAGGGAATGGTAGTATGTCTACGCGCACATAATATACATTGCCCTATAGTTGTTTCTTTAGAAGTGGATTATGCAGGTCAATCATACGAAAGCTCTCTATTTATACAATATATTATTGAGTTGTTTATGTATGATTGGCTGAATACATCAATGATAGAGGCATGGATAAGGTGAGATCTTGTTTATACATCCATATACCTTGTGTAGGATCTAGTGATCTGGTTTCTTATATATTAATGCATACATAATACATGTTTTGCAACTACTTTGTCGAAATTCAATGTAAACAATTTGGATTTGAACATGTGGGATTTTTTATTCCATCATTGATTGGTCTGGTAGCTAAAGACCCTGATAGCGTTCAACAATACTGTTGTGATGCTTTTACAATTTTCAAACAAAAAAAGAAGATGATAATAATAGCTTCATTCAATGTGAAGTAAGTTTACTTTGCTTATAAATTTGGACTTAAGAAAATTACATTTTTATTGTGGATTTTGAGTTATTAATTTTTAACTTTTTGACCTCTAGCGCTAAGCATTGGGAGTTATTAGTTATTCTTCCTGGGACGTTCACTGTCTATTATCTAGATCCTGCGGGGAGTAAATTGAATCCAAAAATTAGACACGTAATGAGAATGACATTATTCTGGTGAGAAATATTTCATTTTTATATACGTTAACATCTGTCATTACAATATTACTATTTAATTATACAATTTACTGTGTTACATTAACATGTAGGGGTTTAGATGCAGTCAAAAAGGCTGGAGGAAAGGTCCCCAGTAAAAAGAACCAGCCAATAATTTGGGAGAACGTGAAAGTAAGTTCCCGACTCCAATGTATATGTTATTTATGTGAACTGTACTTATTTGTATTTTTTAATATTTTGTATTCATTTTATAGTGTGCTACACAAGCCAACGGTTGAGCATGTGCATACTATGTGATGCGGTTTATGTACATGATTATCAAACATGCAGATGAAATCAATGCCATACCTAAGGTATTATATATAGTCTCATTAAATGGTATGAAATATATCAATCTTATTTATATATTATTACTTATATATACATCATTCTCTTTGCAGGTGTTTAAAACTGACCCCACTACATGTAAAACCTTAAAAGATATAAATGCTCCATATACAATGGAAGTATTAAATGACATAAGAGAATAATGGGCAAGAGCCATACAAGCAGTGGGGACTGTAAGATATGATTGGGATGCTGATAGCGATGATGAATGATATTTTGTAAATGAATGTTTATACATGTGTTTCTACATGTCTGAATGTTTCTACATGTATTTGAATGTTTCTACATGTGTGAATGTGAAAATTGAATTGATGTCTAAATGTATCTACCTATGTGTGAAAAGAATATTTATTGATTGTGCAGGTTTGTTGCCTGTTTGTTGGCTGATATCAATGGATGTCGTAAACCTACAGTTTAGTCAGCAGACCTGCAAATTGATAACAAAAAGAAATAAAAAAATAGGCATCGGTTATTAGTCGAAAACCAACATCAAAGACTTACATCGTCAGTTTCTAGCAAAAAAACCGCCGCCTAATGTTTCCAGACAGCTGGCCTGCACGGCCGTGGTGGCAGGTGATATGGCGTCGATTATTGGTAGAAAACCGACACCATTCTGGCTGGTGATATGGCATCGGTGATGAGGTAAAACTGACACCGATAGTATCCTGGATGGCGCCCTATTTGTTGTGCGAATGATTATAGCGTTGGATTATTTACTTATAACCGACACCGATGGGAGCCCTGCTGGTGCATTTTCGGTGGCACGAAGTATTTTGGCGTCAGTTGGAAAACCGACGCTGAAAGGGTTCAACTTTTAGCGGCGCCCACATAACCATCACTTGGAAACCGTCACGAAAAGGGCTTAAATAACTGACGCCAAAGGCCGGATCTATAGTAGTGCACATAAAGAAGGTAGGGAACACACCCCACAATCCACATCAATAACTTGCATGCATGTGAGATAAGCATACCTAGAACAATATAAACACAAAGGCGACCAAGCACAAACTTGAACCTGATAGAGAAAGGAATACTGCCAATCTCCCAAATATGTAAAATTGAGTATGGATTACTACCACACTCGGGTATAGAGAAGTGGTATACTACCACCCTCCTTAATAAACAATAGGGGATTACTGCCCCAAAACCAAAGTAATTTACACTACTCTAGTGCTACTAAATCACATAGCATGTTAAATGTAGAGGCAAGAAGAAAAGTATAGTCAGAATTATACAATGTTGCCATCACACAATGGACAACACAAAAATATAAACATCCACTTAAAAGTGGGCACATATCATTATATAAGACCAACATGCATCAAGGCACAAAAAATATATCAAGAGAATTCCAAGTCCATAATAAGCAAGATAGTTTACACGAACCGTGATATCAAATGAATAGACATATGTGTAGGCTAAAGTCAAAAGAATGAAAAGATAGTTGAATTGCTCAACATAGAGGAATAGGGGATATACCATACCTTAACTTTAGAGTATAAAGTTCAAATCATTTCTAGACCCAAGTCTAGGTCACCCAAAGAGCATATTAAACACATATACATATTTTATGTCAATTTCACACACATTAACCAAACCCTAAAAATCATCTTTTTAGTAATGTGTGAATTAGGTTATGAGAACCATTCCATATTTTATCTTATGCTATCAGGAGTCCAAAACATATTTTATTATATTTTTTTACTTATAAATATTTAGTTATGAATTATACAAATTATTAATTTATTAATTAGATCCATTAAAATCATCTCTTTAAAACATGAGATCCAGGCGAAAAAACCCATACAAATATAAACCTTGCATTTTTCTAAATCCAACGAGTATTTAAATGTAATTTTTGGCCCAACAAATAATTAGTTATGAAATTTAGAATTTCGACCAATCAAATAATTACTTAATGCCACATAGGCAAGAAAATCCACAAAAGCAGGTCGGGACCACATGAATTGGCCCAATGGACGCCGACCAAGTCAGTGGGTCAATGGCTCGTTTGACTCTTTCCAAAGCAAGAGACAAGAACGCAAAATGACTTAAATACCCCTGCGCGGCAAAACAAATAAGAAAGGAAAGAAAGGGGGTAGAAACGAGAAAATGCAGTGGGGTATCTTCCCCCTCCCAAGCACCCACCATGGCTGCTCAAAATAGCATAAGCAAACCAACGACATTTTGGGCAAAAATTTAGGAGTCAACTTCTCATTGAACTGAAATAGCACTTGGAACCGGGAAGGCGTGAGGAACTCACTGCAAGACTTAATTTGGGTTGAAGTCTTGCAAGGGCTAGCTATGAAGAAGAACCCAACACACCGGTCTCTGAGCAAACGGAAGCAAGGGACAGAACCTCAGGAGAAATTGGCTGTGTAGAAACGTAACACGGGCTGTGGCAGAGGTGCAACACAACTTTTGTCATTGAACCCAGGTCCGAAGCACACTTGACCTAGATGAGGCAGCGTGAGGATGCGACAGAAGATTGGAACCCCAATGACAGAGTGTTTTCCAATCAACAGATATGGCTAAACCATTTTTGATGATTGAGGGGGATGTTGTGGGTAACTATTTATAGGCCAAGAGCTAAGGAAATGCAAAGAGCACCACTTGAGATTGGAAACAGGGGACCAAAAAACTAATTTCATTGATTGGATAGTAGGGACGATAAATCCCTATCAAATAAGGAATCAATAGCTGTGGAAACGTGCCAGGAAGCCAATGGCGAAGAAAAATTCGGAAACCATCGAGGCATGAGAGAGATATAGGTGACAAGGAAATAGCGCTACTGTAGCGGAGAGAAAGGAGTCCGACTGGAGGTTGGAGACGATCCCACCTCCATCAGATTCCTCATCCAACAGTCCAGAAAGGTCAGCGCATATTGCAAATTAAACAAACCATGTGACCAAAGAACTTTATTCAAATTGGATTGAAATTTGAATTTTATTTCCTTTTTTTATCTCTTGAATTGAGGGTCCAAAACTTATTCAAATTAAGTAAAATTTTGCACTAGGGTCAAATAAGACATGTAGTATCCAAAAATAGAATTAGATTTACCTTTTGAAAACTTTTAATGTGTTAAATAAATCAAATCATATTTTCTCTTTCCTCCTTCATTAATGATATTAGGATTATCCAAATTTGATGAAACTTGACCCACAAGTCATATTTAATGTGTTGGATACGAATTTGCTATCAATTTTACATATTGAAGTTGTTTGAGCATTTATTTAATATTTTGAAGGTTCTACACACTTTCTCTCTCCTGATTTCACTTTTTAAGCAAACTTTCTCTAAATTAGATGAAAATTCATCCAAAGGCTATATTTATTATTCAAATTATGAATCTAAGATTATTTTCCTTGTTTGAATTTATATATTATTTTATTTGATATTTTTAGGGAAAATCACATCTTCTTTTCCAATTTGAATTAAATGAATTATTATTATGTGAATAATGTGAAACTTGACTCCCAAGGTAATTGGGACCCAAGGAACATGAATTTAAACTTAGATTTTATTTTTGGAACTTATTTTTATGAGATATGTCATATGACCCATTAGTGTCCCATTAATTCGTTATTTATCCAATTAAGTTCTTTAATTTCTTATTATCATCCAAATGAGTCATTATTAAGCACAAAGTATTATGTATTACCTTATATACTCGAGTTGTCACATTTTATGTTCCATTATTGGTTTAATTATATGTATTAGGTTAACTAGGGTCGGGTTCTAGTTCTGATATGTTACATATGGGACTTGTGTCTTCTAGATCTCTCTACTCCTCCATGGTCACTTGTATTTTAGTCATAATTTAATGTAATAAATTGAACAATAACTTGTATGAACCCAACCTAGTCATTTACACTAATCTCTTATTTGACATGGCAATATCTAGCCTAAGACAATGTTGACTTCTAGTGGATTCAACCTATAAGTTGTAACACCATGGGACTATACTAATGTAGTTGACAATGTGTCTTCCTATGACTATTGAAATCACATGATTGCTTTTTTTTCCCCTTCTCCCCTACTACCTCAGTTCCTCCTAATTCCCAATTCTTATACATATTCCACCTTCATCCTCCAAAATAAAAACCTTCGCACCCTACTATTCATTTCACCTCAATATCCTTCTCCATCATCCTCCATCCATACCTTTATACCAATCCTAGCTAGAGATGGTCATCCACCATACATATCCACCTCTATACGGTCACATTTAGCCATCAACTACACCATCACTTCCTCCTATGCTAAAATAATAATAATTACTACCTCCAAAGCCATTCACATTTCCAATCTCCTCTACATTAAATCCCCTCACCACCTATTCTTCCTATTTCAACCCCTAGTACAACTTCACACCAAAGGTGGATATACCAAAATTGTCATGAAATTCTTCAAAAAGATTGGTCGCCATCATCAAGGACTAGGAAAAGGACAAAGACAAGGACAAGAGGTGTCACACGTTCAACATTGACACACCCACACATGAAAAACCAATTGGATTCTAATGATCAAATCCAATAGTAATCCTCTAATTACATGGTCATCGGTACATTACAAGTGAATGATTTGTAATTCCAATATAAAATTGTCTCAAACTCAGAATTAGATTCTGGTTCTAAGGGTATCATCATGCAAGTGAACAAGTTGATATGAAAACAAAAGGCTCAAGAAGAAATGAAGACATAAGAAGCCAAAGCAATCAAGTAGTCAAGGAGACATAGTAGGTTGTACTAACAAAATACAAAACATCACTACCTAGAAAGTATATGTCATGATTAACTAATTGGAGACAATATACACATGAAGTTGGTTGATGTTGGTGTTTGTGCTACTCGATATGCCAAACTGAGATGCGACCACATCATTAGGGTTGTAGGAAGAAACATACCTAAAAAGGTTCACGTACATATTGTGAAGCTTACTTGGTCAATTGGCATTTGGATTATTGAGTTTTATCACGGAGTGGTCACAGAGGAGACACTACAATGTAAATTAAGGTTTTTGGTGGCATACATTCTAAATAAGTGTAGATCTCCAGATCCCCCTTCTAAATTGGAGCCAAAACTTCTTTAAAGTTTGTAACAAGTGGTACTATGATTATGAAAATTAAGAGTTTGACATGCACACATTTTGGTAAGAAGAAATAATGTTGTACATCTACTTTTACAAATGGTACAAAATCAATCAATGTCCATAATTTGATGATGTGCTACATTATATCGATCTTATCTTGATATGTTTTCTCCAAGAGTGAAACATATGATGTCGTAACAACCACATAAACATATAGAATGTGGTGTATTATAACAATAGGGCTATCAACTAGGACATGATGATTATTGATGACTTGGCATGAGCATTTTTTGTGATCTTGGCAACAATAAGATCATAACAAATTGAAGGGTCTTAACATAATGATCTACAATACTTCCAAATAGACCTTTTTTACTATTAAATAACCACATAGCTCTCTTGTCCTATGATGAATAAATATTCATTCTAGTTTAAGTCACATCAAAGCCTGGTGTTTGTTTAAATTTCACATTTTACCTTATAAGTAGTTACAATTTGGTTTCTTTAGTTTTATGTTTTTTATATAATTTCTTGACGTTTATAATAGGTTTGAGCTTGATTTCTACACTTAAGTGTTGAATAGTGGTCCAAATATAAACTTTGATGAATTTTTGGAGAGAAATTGACTGTGGCATAATGTGGATTGTTGGACCACAAAAGCTCCATGCATCTATAATGCCACACATCAATCTCCCACCCCCATCAATGCAACCACTCAACCCATATAGGTCTTCCGTCGATCGTACCACAAAGATCTAATCAACCCACTGATGCCTCCCATCGATGTCCTCACACCCTCTCCATCCATTGACCGCTTCACTGATGACTAAAAGCGATCAGTTCTCTCCATTGGCAATCACCACCGAACCTTGAGAATTGATGACTCCAATCTATACCATCAGTCATTAAGTGATCAACACTTCATTCTCAACCCTCTACCATTGACCCTTTGACATCAATGTGTTAAGTGCCATCGGTGCATGCTCCCATTAATGCTTTCAATACCATCAACTCATGCATCAATTAAACTACTTCTGGATCCATCAATGCCTTGACCAATGTTGACGAACCATCATCAACCACCTTCTCCTTTTCTATGGATGTAATGCTTTCTTCTCTCCCTATCATTGATGTGTATACTATAGGTGGTTAGATGGATGGAACCCTGAACCTTTTCATTGCCTATAAGTACAACACTCATTCTCTATGAGAGGCATCTTCTTCTCCACACCATAAGGTTTCCACACCCCAAACATGAGCTTCCAAGAAAAATACATTGACTGACACTATCAAACACTACCATCGACCAATATTTCTATAGTCACCAAAGAATGATATCAAGAGAGGCATGTTTCACACACACTATCCACCATCCATGTCCAATCCAATGTCTCCACTTCTCCATATTGATCAACATGAGAAGAGAAGAAGTACACAAAGAAGAAGAAGGATATCCTGACAAACTTCCAAGGTGTATCTTGCTACTATGTTGGATTGGCCTCATCATGAAGCTTGAAGAAAATTGTCCCACACCATGATTGCACAACCTCCACCTACAATCATAATGGGAGTTTCTTCAGTTTTCCTTGTTGATCTTATTACTTCCATGAAGTGTAAGTAGTTCCCTTGCTAGGGTCAAGGGACGACCCCCCATTTTCTCTTTTATTGTGCATTGAATCTTTTATGAACATTTTTGCATATGGAATTGATCATTTATTTTATTTCTTATGTGTTTAGCTAACATATTTGCATGTTTATCAGGACTTGGGTGTAGATAACTTCGAATCCAAAATCAGTGATATTGTTTGACTCTTATTAAACCCTTCATAGGAATTTTGTATAGGTGTTTTTAAGGTGTTGGGTACATGATCTCTAGGTAATGTGATGATGAGCCTAGAGTGACACCTATCTAGGTCGAATCCTTGTTACAAAAGGAATCAATTTTACCAATATTAATGTTTAGTTTTCATGCTTGTTTATGATTCTATAAGAGAGTTGACATGGGTAGCAGTGGAAAAACTCCCTCACCTTAGTGTTCCATCTATAATTTTCGTCTTGCCCTTTTTATTATTCTAACTTAGCATAATAAAAAAATTACCTTTTTGTGATAGATGTTGGTTCTTTCTTGGTTACTTAGATAGAATAATTCTTGAATTCACCATCTCTTTGGTTTGTTCCTAACTACATTACAATAGGATCCTTCCACTTGTGGGTGATATTTCACCCAATTCATAAGATAAAAACCAGGATTTGTATCGTAGTGAAGTTGAGGTATGAAAAATTGATATGTTTACTTTTCTTCCTGCAATTATTTTTTTTATGTGGAGGATGTACAAGTACATATATAATATTTGGAAACCCATTTCCCATAACCAATGGAGGGTGAGGAAGGAAAACAACATAGTCACAAAAATACATATATGGAGGCACACGATGAATCCCAAAGGGGTGATATTTCACCACTTCAGCCACAATTTCACACTAAGATGCACTTTTCTAGGTGCCCATAACCACTATATGCCGATACCATGCAATCTTCCTCTTCCACCTTTGACTTTGGTGCACTAAACATCTACCTAACTATAATTGAAATTTATCAAGCCCTTACAAGGTGTGAGAAGCAACATTAAGTAAGTCATTTGAAACATATGTACTACATGAGCTACATGAATCATAAGTAGCACCAATCTTAGGAGTATTATATATTCTTGGACCCAAACTATACCCAATATCACTAGGAATACCTGACCATATCCATTCTTATCTATTATCATGGATATAGATAGTTCTATTTTCCCCCAAAGTAAAGAGGAATGTCTTTGTAATCTATACAAATCTTGATGGTTTATACAATTGTACATATTGATTAAGGAAACCTATTTTGGCCTAAATTTGACTACAATTTAAGACATATTCGATTAGTCATCCAAAGCTGACTTATGATTTTTGTTTGACATGAGAGAATCTCATTAAACTTACAAAGGAGGATCCACCATTTCTAAAGGGGCCGCCATTCACCTGTCTACATTATTTGACCAAATGGGGTTCTCCAGACTTAGAGAGTAAATGGAAGTACTAAAAAACACCAAGGAAATAGGAATTCAAGTAAATGAAAATCAAGATACATGCTCCAAGTCTTGAATATCGACTAAACTTCTCCAAGCCCATCCAAATGAATATGAGGAGTGATCCCTAAAGACATCAAAAATTCAATCCAATGACTTCTTATTCAATGAGATCTAGAATCTATGTGATTTTCATCCAACTAAAGATATTGCAAAGTGCTTAGATACTCAAGATCTCTAATCTCAATTGTGACCTCCCGTCCACCAAATTCCACTCAAAATATCGATAAAAAATCTCTCACACCTTTTATGTGGACCCAACCTTATAAATATAATATAGGTCCCTTGACTGACCTTGACCTATAAAACACTTTTTCTTGACCTTAGTCATGTGTTTCTATGCTTGTTGATATGCTCGGTTGAGTTTAGTGTTTAGTTGGGTTGTGCCATGCTTGTGGATCTATGTATAGTTTTCTCAAAATTGGTGGTTTCCCGTATGAATTGCACATATCAAGTTTGTTCTCTTCCTCTTTCTTATTTGGACTTGGTTGGGTGGACTTAGGTCACCTAACCAAGCACACTACTTTCCCATGGGTTGATTATTGATGGAAGTTTTCTACCTTTCCGTATGTTGAAGGCTGATGGAAAGTGCCTTGGTCTTTTCATCATTTTAATACCCACGAGGTTACCTACCTTTCTATTAGTAGAGAACCGTTGGAAATGGTTGGTATTATGACCTTCTATGTTGTTAGGTTTGAATACCAATAGAGCATTTGGTTGTCTAGATGTTGGGTTTTCATTACGTGGGTACTAATGCAAGTGGGATCTAGACCAGCTACTGATGAACTTGATGAGAGGTCTATTGATGGGAATCTTGAGCCGATAACTGATGATGCCTATGTGTTCTTGAACTGATGACAATCATTGATGGGTTCTTTGTCTATGACTGTCAATGGGAAGATGGGGTTGCCTACTGATGACATTTCTACCCTTGTCTTATGGTGGAAGGTTTGGGTCATCTGTCAATGGAGCGATAAATCAATGAAGAGGAAGACATGACCAATGACTGGACAAATTTGGTAAACCATTTTCTCTCTTCTTTTGGGATATAAATAACCCCCATTCTCTTCCTTCCTTCATTTATTTGTGTAAGTGGATCTTAAGGTGCTCAAGTGGCACAATAGGCCATCAATTGATGTCTATTGATGAAAGTTATATTTCACATCGATCCTCACCAACATTGTTTCTTGCTTATTTGCTTTTCACTTATGAAGATAGATGGCTTTCCTTGTGTCTTTTGACATGGAATCGTGTATCTAGAGCTCCTTTCTTTTGTGATCTTGGTGATTCATCATCTTTTTCCTTCTTGGATTTTTCTTGGTGGCTTTTTCCTTAGGGTCTTTGATACTATGGACTAATGACCTACTTTCCTCCTTTAATCTTGTTCTAGCCACCATTATAGCATGGATTTGCCATCATATTGAGTCTTTTGTAAATAAATCTCACATCTCAAATCTTGGAGAGTTTGCCATTTCCCTTAGAGTCTATCTTAAAGCTTGGATCTTCCTTGGTGCCTTCTTCAAGTGGACTTGTTTCCCCTAATCATAAGGTGATTGATATAACTTTTCAGACATTTAGTAACTACCTTATACTTGTAAATCAAGATTTTGTAATGACTTCCCTTAAAACATTAATAGATGAAATCTTTGCATTGTTATAGCTTAATATTATGGTTATACAAATATGCATGTCCTTTTAAAACTTCATAAATAGAACCTTGATATCAGAAACATGTTTTTTTGACAAACTCTTAGATATATTCAGTTTGTTTTGAAAGGGATGAACATAATAATGGTGCCTTTGTAGATTTTTTAATGTGCTTATTGAATGATATAAATAAGCCTTCATGTAAGGGTTAGTTTGGTTGGGTGTAGTAGGGTGCAGTTGTGTGAGTTTGCAATGTAAAAATATACATCAAACATGCACATTGTCATTCGACTACACCCTACAAAATAAACCCTAAATGTAGTTTTGGTTCTATTTTAAGCCTTTTTGTCATGCATTATGATGTTAAAATCACATGAATATAGATCTACTATGTAGAAATCATGCAATCTTATTGTGTCTTTAGTAATCTTGTGATAGTTCAAAGTGATATCCTTAAATTGATACAACCTCAAAATATTATTCACTTCTTTAGAACAATCTAGAGTCAGATTCTTTATGATGGGGCTGGATGTAGCCAAGAAATATGAAATTGTACTCTTATTTGAGAAAGTTAGGGTTTTGGAACTAAATGTTTTATATCTTATGAAGTTATAACATTACAATTAATTATATACTTCTATCATCATTTGTGTGACACCTGTTTAAGGTAGTTTTATAATAAACCAAGTGCCAACTTAATATATAAATACTTGAGTCGGTAATCTATTTCTCTAGGTTGTTAGGAAAAATAGTGAAATGAGTTCATATGATAGAAATACCAATTTTGAGAAGATGTTTGGGGCCATATAATATTGAATATATGAGGATGTTAGGGGATAGTATATCCTGACCACTTTAAATTGGTCTCAGTGACTAACTAAAGTCTGATGCTTTAATAAGGAAAGGTTTGGAATAATTGTAATGTGATGTGATGTGACATGTGTACCTAGGACATGCCTATGTTTTCTAGACCCATTCTAAAGAAATTATCCACAATAGACTTATCATGAAAGTTCTCTACCTTTTGGTTGCCTCGCTTCAACATGTGTTTATGTAGAGATATCTACTGGATTCTGGTCTTCCTTAGATGTTGTACAGATTGTTAGAATGACCTACAAGCATCTATATGGAAGTTTGATTTGTATGACTTTATTTGTCCAGGGTATGGTTAAACTTGTAATCTATCCATGTAACTAGGGTTGTAAATGGGTACGTGTAGACACATGGGCCCACAAACCTAGACTCCTAAGAAACCTTCCATGGGTCTAATTTTTTATAGATAAATACTCATGGAACCTCATTCCCTTAGACCCACATATAAGAGGGTTCACTAATGGGTTTTCTTGGACCCCGCCCTAGACTCGTGTACTTAAATAACTACTTAAATAATATTTTATTTATATATTATGCTTTACTACTATACTAATATAATACTTGATATTAATCATGCTCTAATTATAGTAAGATTGAGACTAATCATCTAATTAAGAATTAACTATTCTAATTACAATCATGAGTAACATATGTAAACTTAAAATCAAAATAGTTACATGATATGATACATACTTAAAACATTATGATGATGATTACAAATATGTAATAAATTAACTCAAATAATCTACAATATACAAAGTATTGCATTATTTAATATACTATCATATGTCAATATACAATATAATAGTGATATCTTATTGTATTAAATATGTAGAACATACTATACATTTTACTTAAACAATATGCTGATTTTTATAGAACCGCTTACCCATTACCCACACCAGATATCCACTATTATTACATGTATGTTTATGGGGTGGTCTATATTTTTATTTTCTAGGTCTAGAACTAAAACAAGTCCCACTAAATTAAATAGGCATGGATATGGGTATGGCTAGAACCGCACATAACACTCCTACGTGTAACATATATTTTTAGTTTTTTGTGATAAACATGGATGATCTCTTGAAGTGTTATTTCGTTACTACATTATATATATACACACACACACACACACATATATATATATATATATATATATATATATATATATATATATATATATATATATATATATATATATATAAGAGATAGAGAGAGAGTGTGAGTTAGGCTAGAATACACTCAAGTGTACAGATCACACCATACATCCCAATGGTGTTTGCCTATGTAGACCATGTTTTTGGAAAATTTAATCCATTTATCTTCATGGTTATAATAACAATAGTCCACACCCAAAATTTTAACCCATTTGGATGGCCATAAATCACTCATCTAAGAAAAAAAAATCAACACAGAAAACTAATTTGAAATGCATGATTTTTGCATCCTTTAGATGCATGACTATAAGTGTCCAAATGAGCTAAAGTTTTTCTTAAGATATTTAATAAGATAAATGATTTAGATTTCCAAAATAATTTCAAAAATTAATGAGGTGTATAGCATCTATAGTACACTCGAGTCTATTCTAGCATTACTATATATATATATATATTGTGTGTATATAATGTTTTTGTTAGTCCTTCATAGTACCCACAATCAAATATGTACACTATTGTAAGTGTGTACTTATAAGTACATTATTGGTTCATGTACGTAAATTCTTACTGCCATTCATATATTTCTAATATCACTCCTGAGTAATAGATTTCTTCGATGTTATTTAATATCATTAGGACTTGGGGTCTCACCTTGTGGTTTTCCACATCCTTTTAGGTGACCATAAGATCTTTCCTGGCAGTGGAAAAGAAGATCAACTTGGTGGGATCCAACTTTGGATCTTGAGGTTGGTAATGTTTGTATGAAGTAATCCCATAGGTAGGCGACACTTGCATGACCTCCTCCTGATATTAGTGATGTATTTGTATAGGTGTAATGGATATGTTGATTGATTAATCAAGAAGAAGAATGTTGCATTTTAGATGTTTATCTTTGAATCATCTTTGGTATTGTATGAACTTATCTAGTTGAGTTCCATGGATTATATTAAATCATACTTTACAATTAAACTCATCTAAGTTCATATTGAAGTATATAATGGTAACTTATGATTCATACCAAGATCCCGAGAACACCCCCAATTTCACTACAACCGAACCGCATACACTTAATAACATCAAGCATTGTATGATTGGTTTATAAATTTAATACATTGCACCAACATCCAAGATTGGTAGCTTGTATTTTATGAGAGTGCAAGATCATGTCGGATCAGATTTGAAATATTTTCTTATGCCATAACCCATACACACCGCTAAAGTTTTTGGTGTTTTTTGGGGATCATCATGAAATTGAATATCTATTGTCTTCATTGGAATATTTTATAAAATATTTATTATTTTTTAGATCATATCAAAAAGTATCTTCTACAAAATCAAATTTATTGTCCTATTTATTCTGGTACTTTTTAAAAGCTTAGACTAAGAAGGTCTTCATTCCAATTGGATCGAGAAACCTTGACCCAGAGATCTATAAATAATTCACAATGACTGCGGTCTAGGTAGAAAGATTTGATAAAGTAAATAATGATTGAGATGAAGATTAGGAAAAAAAATCATAAGGAGGAGAGGAGGCTTGAATATGAAAATTATCTAGTAGATATTTCACTTCATATTGTCATGCATTGAGAGTAAATGATATGTTCATGGATGTTTTTAAACTTACAATTTGTGTATAAAACAACCACTTCCATATGGGACTTTTTAGAGACAATTAAGATGCAGTTTGTTGAAAAATCCCACACAACATTGACTTGTTTAAAAACCTCTATGATATTTTGAAAAATAATGAAGTTTCTCCAAAGGGTGTTTACATACACATGTTTAACTTATTTGTATGATACATGGCTTAGGCATGGTATAATGAATTTCCCTATGGTACTATGTATTCTTCACAACATCACATTGATTCTTTTATTTAGAAGTTCTATACCTTTGTCAAGACAAGTCATTATAGAGATCATATATGTAATTTCAAAAAGGACATGTTGATGGTTTTAATAAGCCATGAGAGATTTTCAAATTGCATTACTGGGAATGTACTCATAATATCCCTCATGATTGTTTTCTTATCAATAATATCCTTATATGTTTAATCAATGAGTTGAAAGAACTTCTTAATGCAGTAATGGGTGGATTATTTATAATATATGATTTGGAGAAATGTGTTGTCATTCATGATATGTCTAGTAGTGATCTTGAATGGAAGCACTCACAAAATAATAAATCTTCTAGTCTTTCATAGGAACCTAAAGGTTCTATTTCAAATAAGAGTGAGATTTTTGAATGTAAGGTCATGCACATGTCCACTACCAAGATACTCCAAATATCAACTAAAATCATGAACTGGCACATAACGAGTAGGACATGATGAATAAAATCCAAATCAGATCTCAAATAAGCTCTAACCTATAGGTGGAATCCTATAAAGCATGTGTTATATTTGGAGATATCTACCATATCTTTGAATTTTTTTTATTATGCATAGATCTATTGAGAGTCATTTGAGCTAGTAAAATTCACAAAGTATATTAATCTCAACCATCCAGGTTTCTTCTATAGCAACATATAAACTATTACAACTAGGCATATGCTTGCTAAAAAATAGAAATATCCAAAACTGGTATGCTAACCAGATAGAATACAAAACCTTACCCTCAAACTTTGAACAAAAAATCTCATATAACTTCAACACTTCCATCTCTCCTTTTAGGAGTAATGTTCTTAACCTTCAAAAGTTGATCTTCTCCATGGGATTAAAATTGTTGGAGGTACCAAAGAAATGAAGAACATTGACATTAAGCTAGCTTCTCTTGTTTATCTGTAAAGACTCCCACCAAACAGATCCTTGGACAAGGTATTTCCAGCCCTAAGGGTTAAGTACCATTGAATCTAACCTACTAATGCTCAAATAAGGGTCAAAGATGGATCCAAATACAATTCTTGAGGAGGAAACCAAAAATTTTCACTTTAATCTTATTAACCTTAATTTTTTTATCTCATTATTATATGTATTGTAAATGTTCTAATAGAATGACACTTGATCTTATAATTCCTAAATCATAAGTTGCTTATATTTTGCAAAAGGGGAGATTCAATACATGTCATGCAGATCTGTATAGGTCCTTGAGAAAAAAAAATATCTTCTCCTTCCTACATCTACTAGGCGGAAGATGATCGATGATCGATGGGGTTATTCCATATTGTATTTGTCATAACCATCATTCTTTGAACCGTATCCAAGTAAACCACCCTAGTTTGAGGTCCACTTGATGTTTTAGAGACTCATAAGGAAGGGAGGAAGAATGAGATTTCCATTCTTGTAGATGTGATTTTGAGTCTATCATCGTGAATCTCATGGATGATGAGATCAAATCCTTTTTTGATCTGCCACATCTCTATCAGTCCTGAGCATGCCTCAAAGAAATAAGCACATACACTAAAATTTGAATAACACTTTAATTATGCCAAAGGTGTGGGCCTTCATACGGTGAATGTGCCAAAACCCTATAGAGGAACCCTCCTTTCTTAGTTTGTTAGAAACATCTTCCATTGAGTAATTGGCTTTTCATATTTTAAGACCCACTGAAAGGAGAGGGGAAAAGAAATCCTATGAGGCATGATCTTGAGCAATGACATAAATAAAAGAAATAGTAGAATAGGTTAAATAGATCTCCAAATAACACCTTTTCCTATAGTCCAAAACAATAAAAGAGGAAATGCACAAAATTATTCAAAGAGACACAAGCATGCATCTAAAAAGCATGAATGGGAATCAATTATCTCATACTCTTTGAGACTTGATTTAACAAAAAGATGATATTTTATCTCACACCTAGATTTTTTTGTAACAACGTAGAACCCCCACTTTTATTGACAAATATTTGTGTGGAAAATAAAGCCATCATTTTTAGATGTTCAGTAGAAAAACTTTAGTGAATTAATCTAGCACAACTTCCCTAGAGTAGCCCTAGAGTAGTCCTAGAGTAAGAAAACAATTCAAAAATATCCAATCTCTATCCAATTGAGTATAATCTCAGCCTAAAGTGACAACTAGCAATTCTCTACACCCATCTTAGTTGAATCATCATTTCTTCCCGCTTCGCGAGTATTCATTTTTTGTCTAAGTGGTCACTATAGGAGAAATACTTTAGTTATCTTCCTTGCCAATAAATTAACACCAAGACGAGAGGTGAAGTGGGAATTCAACTTAAACTATTGATATATCTCTTCCCCATCCCGCTGATGTATATGATGTGATTTAATAAGAGTGTTCTACATCATATAACCTATTTTCCTCCCAAAATATTGAAGGGATAAGTACTGTAAATGTTTCAAGATCACTCATAATTCCAATAATAATTCTTAAGAAATCAATTCTAGTAGTACCAAATGTCATATCCATGCACCCAAATCACTCTTGTATGCAAGTTGCACTATGATAAAAACTCAAAATTTTATTTTATCTCTCACTCTTATTTTTTGTTTGCTCTTAATTTATTCAGAAGCATACTTTTAATTATGAAGTGGTGATAAATTTGAACCTAGAACAAAAAAATATATTAAAATTTTTCCCTTTTTTCTTTTTTAATTTCTTTTAGTTCCACAATTTCTTTTAGATCCATAGTTTCTTATGCATATGCCAAAACTACTAGAATATATGCCAACATTTTGGGACCACTCATCTAGTACGATAAAATTCATAATGATCACAATATGAAAAAAGAGGTTTTTGGGTCCCTCTATTTGTCTTTGTGCAACACAAGGAAACAACCAAACACCTTTTCATCAGTTGCACCACAAATTGCACTCCTTAGACATCACTTCTTCCTATCGTAGAACACCCATTCATCAACATCTATTGCAATTTGACATATGTTTGTGATTTCTAAGCCAAAAGATCTAGTGTCATACATATAACTTACACTTATGGCCTCCTTGATATGGACCATATACTAAAAGAAAAAAGTTTAAACCAATAATAAAAATAACACATCAAACTCACCAAAAATGTACATGAATCATATCCCCTCCTTTTACATTCTAGATCTACAGGACATCAAGGATTGGAGTAAGGAAAAGCAGAACCTACCTTCACATTTTGAAAAGAAGACTGTAGCACAAAGAACATACACCATCGAGGAAATTCTAGTTGAGATTAATGGATTCAGATTTGCTTAATAATATTGTTGAGGCCTATTCTTAGGGAGCCTCCCCCTTAATATGCCAAAACTATTTGTTTGAGTACTTTTCCTTCATTGTTTAGGTTCTGATATTTATAGTTTAATTAGTACCCTAGTTCAATTGAAGTTTTGACCTGGATTTTATTTGTAATACCTTGTATGTCATGGATTGGTATGCGAGTGTATGCTAATCTTTTATCTATGCTATGAAATTTGCATAAAATGGTTAGGCAATCTAAACTACACTTATTCTCTAGTTGTGAAATTTAGCATAAAACATTAACAATTTATGACATGAAAAACATAGATAAATTTTCCGGTTTTCATATTTAGCATTGGCAATAAAAGATGCACTCATTCCTTCTAGTTTTGTATAAAAGACCCTATATACAAGAACTATCCTAGATACAGTATCAGTATGGTAGAAAACATAACGGTATGTCGTTGCACTTATATAATTTTCCATACATCAAGTGAAAGTACAAAAAAATTATCTAAACACACCCTACTAAGACTTCCTTGTATTGGGACAATGTATACATCAACCCTAACCACAAAAGTGAATTCTCCACCTCAGATGGTGAAGAGGATAACTACGAATGAGTAGATCTTGGAATGAATGAAGCATAAATAGAATATGCTGTCACAATTTGTTATCGTGTCCAAGACTCACTAGTTCTTGTCAGAGGTAACTAGAAACCCTAAGAAAACAGATATGTACTATAATCTTCCTCTGAGGTGGCTAACTTATGATAAGGTAAGACCATTAAGCCTTTCTATCTTTCAAACCTCATCTCAGGTAAATGATATAGGTTGTACAACATAAAAGTTTGACCCTTAACAATAATGAGCCAAATTTTTATCATGACATTTTCTCATATGTGTTTCATTTCACTTTTTTAAAAATGGATAATTTAGTTTATAAACATATCTTTTAGGCCAGTTCCCTAAACTACAAGGTCTAGAACCATACTCCAATATTCCTTTTCATTGAATCCAAAAAATACTGTAAGAAATTCCATTTTGTTTCTCCAATATAGACCTCATAAGATATTTATAGTGTTCAAAGGTCGTATCTAGATGTATTTAGGGTTATAATATTCATTAGTCCTTGTATCTATTTAAGGAAACTAGAAAAAGTGTATTGGTATTTATCAAAAATTGGCATAACTAACTCTAAATTGACTAGACTAGGTTCCAAGTGTAGTATCCTAATCCAAGTTATAATGTCCAAACTTTCCATATCTATCATGTCAACTCATATTCCTCATATATCCAAGTAATCACATCTAAATAGTAATACTTCATATTATCTCAATTCTTAACATTTTTTAAACTTAAAATAATTCAAGTTGTTTTTGAATCATTCATACCCCTTACATATGTTTAATGAAATTCATACCCCTAAATTTTATGTCAAGAATAAAATTTGAGAATAGTTGCACAAGACTTCCCTAAAAATAATCAATACCATTCCTTCAATTTGGGTTTATTGAATCCAATTTGGTTTAAGGTTCAATTTATGTTTTCAAAGGAACCAAAACCACTCACCATATTTCATAAATACTTATCTATTTTAATCCAAAAACTGAGGTACTTCATATCAAACCAAACTTCATGCATCTAAACCTTTTCTTCCTACTTTCTACTCAAGAAACCTAGAAAAGAAAAATTAAAGCGAAATAATGACAAAGGGGGTGATTTGATATCCCATTTTCCAATTCAAAGGATGGAGGACGTTTAGACATAAGAGAGAAGAAGAACTAGATAATGCTTGAAAAATATACTAAGCCTACTTGGTTCCACAATTCAGAAGATAAAACTCTATTTTGCATCTCCAACTTCAACTTCTTTGAACCCCTAGTTTCTCCCTCTCTGTATCTAAAGAGTGGAACCCAAAAGGGGAGCATTGTCTTACTACATCAAATAAAAGGAAACATTCAATATGCCCATACCAATTTTTTTTGCTAGGGTGGAAAATCCAATTTATTTAAATAGTATGTTCAGGATACCAAAATGTAGAAGTGGAAAATAAGCTATCTATCTATAATATTATTCAATTATATCATAGTCCTTCACCATGTAGGGTGACACAAAAGGAAACTAGTCTATTGCAAAATGCTGAAAAGGGTACTCAAACCGCCTCAAATCTATCTCCCAAGAAAGGTTAGCTACTGTTGTGTATTTCCTGGTCAACTAGACTACTATGCATCACATGAACCTCATCATCATGTATAAAACCCAGGTTTAGGTTCCATATAATAAAATCATCATCTTATGAGGGTTTATAGATCTAGGGTATGATTATAGTTTTATGTAACGATATCTAGGATTTATACTGTGTAACTCATTATGTAGGCAATTAATACTTCTTAGGGTACAAATGAGTGTATTGGGCTTTATGTGTATCCTTAAGCTACCAAAATTAAAGGTCTAAGAATACAAACATCACATCTAAGGGATTGCGGTTTCTATGGTTAATATTCTAGGTTTTGATATGATACAATACCCCACTCTTTAAAGAGGATTTTATTCTCTAAATCTAATGATCCTCCAACTACCAACTAACTACTCTCCACTCCTTCAAAAAAGTTTAATCTAATAAGTCAATTATCCCTATAGTACAAAGAGGAGTCCATCCAAAACTTGTGTACCTAATCACTTTCATCATTAAAGGTATCATGAAACATGGGAAATGAAATCATATCTATATAACCAATCTAACTAATATTAAGGGCTATCTTCACCATTCATGTTTTCATACATTTCTTGGCCATCTAGACCAAAGAATCATCTTAAACACCTCCCAATAATTTTTTTGTGGTTATTGTGGTCGTCACTTTGTGGAGGGACTTGAGGTTGATGACATTGAGCTAATGCATGCCCATTATGTAGTTGGTGGCATATAGGTTGAATATTTCCAGGCTCATGATAATGATGACATATAACTTGGAAGTTTGATTGAGGTCTAGGTCGATTCCCCAAAAAAGAACACTTCCATGGAGGAGGATGACCATGACACCTAGCACACTTGTCCCACTTACAATCTTCACCTGAGAACTTCCTCTTTTTGTTATGATCTTGGGTTTTATAACATGGATAAGTCTCTACTCCCGTAGGTTTGTCTACTAATTGTTGGAATGTCATTGAAATTTGGGGCACAAGAGCACGCCCAATATTGTAGTTGAGCTATTCAAGGAACATATTAGCACACATCTCCCTAACCAAGCCCTTGGCATACCTTCCTTCTTCCCTAATGTTGCATATGAGATGTACTTCTCATGGAAGATATGTCTCAAGTCCTTACAATAATGCTCCACCAATGAAGAGAAGGTCAATCAAGTATGTATGTGGAAACATTAGCTTCTTGTGCTCAAGGCATGCCATACCTTGGAGAGTATGCTTCATCGCAAGTATCTAGTCATCAGATTTGTCCACCTCATTTCATGAATTTAGAGGGGGTGTTCTCCTTGGGTTTCTCTAAAGTAGGAACTGGGTTAACATTACCCTCTAGGGTTGTGGAAAGGAACTATCAAATAAGACACCTCTTGCTCAAGGAGATACTCAAACTCAAGCTGGTCATAGTTGATTTTAGGGTGGCCTGTTACAGTAGGGTTTGGTTCTTGATAGTTGAGGACATGTGAGGCACTGGAGTCATGATAGGGGATTCCATCCTCGGTACCCCTATTTTGAATCCTTAGGTGTGTCAAATCCTGATTGGTTATGACCAGCCAAAAAGGTATGTTTGCACAAGGCAAGGGTACCAGGTATAAGCAACATAGGTAAGAAGTAAACATCCCAAGTGAGATAAGATTGGAATAGTTAAATTAACAGACTGTCTTGGCTCTAATATTGTATTGTAAGGAGTGGACCCAAAAGGGGAGCACTATCTTACTAAATCAAATAAAAGGAAACATCCCATATGCCAAATAACATAACAGATTTTTGCAAGGAATGAAAATCCAATTTATTCAAATAGTATGTTTTGGATACCATATTGTAGCAACAAAAGATAAAAGATATAACTATTACATTATTCAATTTTGGCATAGTCCTTTACCATAGAAGGTGATACAAAAGGAAACTAGCATATAGCTAAAGGTTATAGAGGGTAATCTAACCACTTGAAATCTATCTCCCAAGATAGGTTATCTACTCTTGTATTAGTCCCAGTAGACCAAACCGCTATGCATCACAAGCACCTAATCATCCCGTATGAAACCTAGGGCCAAGTTCCATATATTTAAGTCAGCATATTATGAGGGTTTGTAGATCCAAAGTATGATTATAGTTTTATGTAACCATAGCTAGAGTTCATACTTAAGTTACTCATTATATATGCATTTAATGTTTCTTAGGATACAAAGGAGTATATTAAGGTTTATGTGTATCCTTGTTTAACCAAAACTAAAGATATAAACCTACAATCATCACATCTAAGGGATTAGGGTTTCTAAGGTCAAGATACTAGGTTTCCATATGTTACATTGTCACTGGGATTTCAGAGCTACGGAAGGTTGGACAAATAATTAGAGGTGATTGTGTAATGTGCTCGAGATATTGATGCACTGAATATTATCTATTATTCACATGCTATTTTACTATGTCTCTCATTTTGATACTACTTATGAATGGTTTTTCATCATTATCATGTGACACATTTTTGCATCAAATATTATCTATTTTCAAAGTTTTATATTGAATCGTCATATTTAATTGGACTTATGTTCTTTATTTCTGAATTTTAGGTAATTTGAGAAGTCTTGATTTATCTTGGTGTTACCGACTTGTTTTTCGGTGGTATCAACACTGAAAAAAAAGAACATACCTGAATTGAAGACGTTCAGTATTACCGACCAAATGTTATGTACTACCAACTTTTTGGACAATAACACACCCAAATCATCTCGCGGTCACTGACCTACAGTCGGTGGTGCCGACATTTACATGGAGAAATTTTCAGTAAAGATAGAGAGAAACTTGGTGCTATTGATGCCCTCGTAGGTAGTACCAACACTTACGAAGAATTTTGAACCCAGAATCGGACTCGGTACCACCAACTTTCTGTCGGTGGTACCGACTTGGTGCGATTAAATGATATTAAAGATCTTGATTAATCCAATGGTCATGACTTAATGATGCCCTAAGTCTCTCCTATGACTAAGAGGGATTGTGGATAGAACTAAGAATCACGTTCTAGTTCACTGGATAACGACAGAGAGCCAGGAGATAAGAGAGGAGAGGAGAAAGCCACGTTCCAGAAGATTTGAGCACCTATGGTGAACGAATTTGTGGCCAGAGGACAAAAAATCATCACGTTCATCAGAGGGAGTTATCCGGATCATCTTATCAGGGGATTCCATTAGTTCTTTAATATATTCCTATTCTTCTCCTCTGTCATATATGTGTATGCCTACAAAAATCTTACGGGGCTGATCCCCTAGTCTCTTAGGACCTGGGAGTAGCCTGGTTATGCATTGTTTTTGACATGAAGAATTAATATATATGTTTCTTCCTTATTTTCTTGACATAATACTATGATTGCATAATGAATTGACTATGCCTCATCAACATAGATAATTTATAAGATCCTTAGTTTCTTCAAGAGATGGATTTAAGATTAGAAAATTCACAGTATTACACATCTTATACCGCACCTCCAGAGAGGGCTTACAATTGTGAAGGGAATGGTCCAGAGGATTTTGTAAGCCACTTAACTAATAGTAAAATTGAGACAAGAGTGGGGTTTATATTAGGTTAGGTAGTGAATTACACTGTGAGAGTGGGTAATTCTTATCATAGGTCCCATGATCCAAGGTTAGGAGAAATACATATGAATAAATGATGTTAATTGTAGTGTGAACCATGGTAAAATTGTACTCCTAAGGAATCCATTTCATTTGTGATCATAACCTTATTAATTTAATTTTAATTCTTGCAATTAGTTAATTAATCAATTGATCACTTCTTCATTAGGTCTAGCTGATCAAGTCATATTTAGTAATAGTCTCTGGATACGTTCCTTGAGTTCTACACTCAGGCCTCATAGGCCTATATTACACGATACATGCACTTGCGTCCCATACATGTAGTTTACACGCATCAAGTTTTTGGTGGGGAAGAAGCAATCCAACACTGTGAGTGTTTTGAGTGGCCACTCTAGGCCACACTATTATTTTTCAATTAATCATTTTTAATTTGAGAATTAAAATTTTTAGAAAAATCACTAGTATTGTGCGTTCTCACTTTGCCATTAAGTCTCAGGTACGGGTGCATGGTTCACACTCGAACCACTGATTACAGAGAGTCTATTCCAACCATTACAGATCAGGAGGAAATATCCTATAGAATAAGGGAGTTTGGAGCTTCAACTCAGAAGCTCATCCAGACTCCACCACCACAAGCAGAGAAAGCAATGGAATGAAGAGAAGATCCCAAAGCAAAAGAGAGAGTTGGAGAAGAACATGAGGAGCAAACAGTCTGGGAGAAAATGAAAGTATCCTCAACTAATGCTCAGTTGGGACCAAGAAAAAGGTAGTCAATCAATGTGGACAGTTACAAGATTGATCATGGTCTGCTGGTGTTAAACAAATCTAGCCATTTCATAGCCACAACATGAGGGACCCAATGGCACACATCAACAACTTCGTGGAAAGTTGTGATATGTTGAATATTGGCATGAATCTAGTTACAATGATATACTTGAAGCTATTTTCTTATTCACGGTTAGACAATGCAAAATTATGGTTCATTAGTCTCCCTCCAGAATCAATAGAGACCTGTAATGAAATGATAGATGTCTTCATAGAGAGATACTTTCCACCCCAGAAGACCAATGAATTGGTCAAAAAAATCCACAACTTAAAAAAGCATGTCGAAGATTCATATTCTGAAGCCTAGGAGTGATTTTAGAACATGCTCAGCAAGGTCCCTCATCATGGGATCAATTTATATGGGTAGGTGAAGACATTCTACAATGGACTACATAAAGGGGAGAGGACTAATCTGGATAGAATAGGAACATGTTTCTTCCTAAACAATAAAGCTACATGGTGTCATGAGATCTTAAAGAACACAGATAAGAATCACTCATGGGGGAGGAGCAAGAAGCATCCGTAATGATAAAAAGTGTTATGGAATCAAGGGAGTTCACTAAACTCAAAGCCCATATGGACAGACTCACAAAGAAGCTTGAGAAAAAATCTTGGACCTCATAAGGAGGTGAAGAGGAGGATATCAACAGGATAAGGGCCCCAATAAGATATATAAAATTGAAGACATGATAGGAAGTCTAGTGAGTCTAAACAAGACCTTACTAGACCATACAAAATGGGTGCAACAAAATCATGAGGCACTGATTTGCAACATCAAAAATCAAATTTCTCAGCTAGCGGTAGAGGTGGCTTCCATAAAGAATCCCATTCAACATGTATTTCCTCATAATACTGAGACATCTAATTATCATCATCATCATCAAGTAAATTTTGTATCTATTTTCAAAGAACTAGAACATCTTACTGAGGAGTCACCAGAGAAACACACTCCAGAGTCAGATTGGGTGTATGTACCAAAATATTCATTTCCTTGCAACTTGTACGGAAGACTGGGAGGATGCAAAGCATTAGTGAACTATTCTCACACTTGCACCTTAGCAGATACATGGTTAGAGAAAAGTGACAAGGATACCACAACTTCACTAGTTGTGTGATACAAAGAACTTCAAAGTTCCACCACTATTATGTCACCACCTCTAGTTCCAGAAGAGGTGCTTGTCTAAGAAGAATTGGTGAAGGTTCTACTTTGCAGTGGAGTAGTTAAAGTTAGTAAGGGAGCACCCACAATTGAGAAGGAACAACTACATGTCATTCCAACCACAAGAGATGTGTCAAATTCTATTCGAGAAGGTGGAATTGAAGCAAGCTTAGGGGAGGAGATCCCTAATGTGCCATACATTCTTCCTCAAAAGTGTATAGAGAAGTCACATGTGCCATTCCTGGATAATCTAAAGCTGAGAAAGGAGGAAAAGTTGTTCAAGAAATTCTTAGACATCTTCTAAAAGATTCACATCATCATCCCACTTGTGGAAGCAATATAATAGATTCCTACATATGGAAGATTCTTAAAGGACATCAACAACAAGAAGAGATGGAAAAAAGATATAAATATCTTACGTGTTGATGAATTGGTGAGTGCTATGATATAGGGAAGGCTTCCGATTAAAAGAAAGGACACATGATGCTGCTACATTCCTTGTTCTATAGGCAATTTTTTTTCCAACAAGCATATTGTGACTCTGGGGCAAGCATAAATCTCATGCTTCTGCTACCATTTGGAAGATGGGTTTAAAGAAACCAATGAAGACATCCATGAAAATCCAGCTAGTGGTTGGATGAATTGTGAGGCCATATGGGATATGTGAGGATGTGTTAGTCGAAGTCGATAAATTCATATATTCTGTCAATTTTGTGGTTATGGATATGCATGAGATGCGAGGATCAAAGATGTTGTTAGGAATGTTGTTCCAAGCTACGACCGATGTGATCACTTCTATGGGTAGAGGCTACTTGACACTCACAATAGATGATGATAGAGTGGAGTTCAAATTGCCACATGAATCTTCACAACCATCCTGTGGAAGCCCAGGTTGAAGAAAACCACATTATCAAAACTAGGGCATTAAACAAGGGTTCTTATGGGAGACAACCCAATTTTATTTCTGTCATTTACAATGGGTTTAGGAGATTTCATTGTTTAAATTTCATATTTGTTTTATTGATTTAATTGATGTCAAAAGGTACCTTGATATATTTTTCTAGTTGTAGGGAGAGTCATATTTGGTACTATGGGCACCACTATCGATACCACTGATCTACTTAAAAATATTGATCAAGAATTTCACAAAAAGTTGATACCACTGAATCCAAAGTTGGTGGTACCGAGCCCTTATTAGGTCAAAGTCTGCAAAAAGTCAGTACCACTGATACCACAACTGATACCACTAACTTTTCCCAGAAAAATCATAGGACTGTAGGAAAATAAAGTCGATACCACCTACACCCAATTCGATACCACTGACTCTTGTTAGGAAAATTCACAAAGCTACGAGAAAAAAATTCTGATTCTACCGACACATTTCAATTGTAGCAACCCATATAGCTCAAATGAGGACAAAAGGATGTCATATCATGGTACCACTGATACCTAGGTTGGTGGTAGTGACATAGAGGGATTGATTCCAATAGAACATGATCTACAAAGGCCATCGGGAACATTTCATCCACCTCCACCACCACCCTTCTGAGCACATGGTACCCTTGTTCCACCTCTTTGATTGAATTCTGACTATGTAGACATAGTCAAGCTCAATCTTAGGGGGTGTTGGAATGAATTTATCTTTTTATCTTACATTTTCTATTACCTATTTTTTTCAAGTGTAGATCCACATCTATCTAATGTAATCGTGAAGCATAATTATCATGATTTTTGCCTTCATCATAGAATGTGATTTTGTGCTTTTGCAATGAAATTTGAAAAAAAAATGTAATAATTCAAAGATTGTCATATCTTTGAAGAGCTTAATTGCAAATTCTAAAGGCAGCATCACCTAGAGGAAGTATGTGGGTTAGTCAGCTTGAGGACATTTAATATGAATCAAAAATCTTAATTTATCCATGAATTGAGGATGACAATGGGGTTTGAGCCCAAATTGACCAAACAAGTAATGAGACTTTAAATGGGAGTTTTGGAAAGAAACCCTAAGGTTACCCTATATATATGTTGATTGGAGAGGGACATATCATAGTTTAATAAAGGCATTATCTTTTAATGATCCACCACCGTAAGATGATCAAGTAACCCAAATTGTTCCTCTATTAATTGCATTGCATGGAATAATAGGTGGCATGATAGTTATTTTTCATCTTATTAAACTATTTATAAAAAATGTGCATATCAATTAGTTACATAATAGAACTCATGTAGATTGCATGTTCTATGAATCATTCTCTCTCATCATGTACTTATGTTGTTTTCCTTTGAAAATAAAGTGAAAGGGTGCACATCCATACCTCTCTAAATTTAAAAAAAAATTGTTTGATGACTTGTGTAGTGAAACTCAAGAATACTCTTTAACCGTGCTAAAATATTAGGGCAAAGAAGAAAGAAAAAAGGAGAAAAATATATGTCAAATAAAGAGGGAGAAAATGATGCCTTAATTTTTTTCTTCAAGTGGAGATAAAAATAGTTACATGATTCTTTCTTTTACTTCATTCTCATCAATCAGATGAGATTTTAAATGCATGCATCATTCCATCAAAATTATTAGGCATTAGGGTTCTAACATTTTTCACTTTCTTCGTATTACATGATCATCATGTTTTATTTTTCACATAAATGATTCATATGTTACTTGTTATTCTTCATAAGCCACCAAATTCATTCCACCCATTGCTATTTATGGTAGGATGGATATATGACTGGTCCCCTCATTCATTCTTATAATGGGAACTGCTTCCAATTAGTTTGGTAGGTAAAAGAGCAATGCAGATAGGGGATCACATGATGCACCAAGCGAATACCCTATTGGGTATGATATTAACTGCTCTATTGACAGTGATTCACTAATCTAGGGGTGGAAATCATTAATGAACATTTTTGGTCACTCGAGAGTAGTTATTTGTTCAATGGTCGGTCAAAAGCCAGTTTGGGACCCCCAGATGCGGGTAGTTGAGAAATGAAGTTCAGATTTTTTGTCCTTTGCTAACTTGTCTCCAATAGTTCCAACGACAGTGTTGCTTGAGGACAAGCAACATTTAAGCTTAGGGGATTGTTATAAACTAAATATTATCTTCTTTTCACATGCTATTTTACTATGTATTTCATGCATATTTGCTCATTTTGGTAATACTTATGCATGGTTTGTCAAAATTAGCTTGTGACACATATTTTCATCAAATATTATCTATTTTCACTATTTTTTATTGATTTATAATATTTCATTGGATTTATGTTTTTCTCTCTCTAAATTTCAGGTAAATTGGGAAACCCTAATTTAGTTCGGTGCTAATGACTACTTTGTTGGTGGTACTGACATTGGAAAAATAGAACAGACTTGAATCGAAGACGTTCGGTGCTATCGACCCAATGGTTAGTACTACTGACTTTCTAGATAGAAACACACCCAAAGCATCTTGGTTCCACCGATCCACTATCGTTGGTACAAATGTTTAGATGGAGAAATCATCGGTAAATAGAGAAAGCAACACAAAGCTATTGATGTCGTTGTCAGTAGTACTGACACTTATTAAGAGTCATGAACCCTAAATAGGACTTGTGCCACTAACATGGCATGATCATACAAGATTAAAGATGTTGATTAATCCAACGGCCACGACTTAATTATACCCTAAGTCTCTCCTATGACTAAGAGGGAGTGCGGCCAGACCTAGGCATCATGTTCTAGTTCATTTCACGATAGCAAAGAGCTAGGAGAAAAGAGAGGAAGGAGAAAGCCATGTATCAAACAATTCAAGCACCTACGATGGATGAATTTGCAACCAGAGGACAACAAATAATAATGTTTTTTAGAGAGAATTATACGGGTCATCTTTATCCTAGGGTTTCCATTAATTCTTTAATGTGTTCCTCTTCTTCTCCTCTTCCATCTATGTGTATGACAATTGAAATCATGCGGTGCTAATCCTCTAGTTCCTTAGGATCCGGAAGTAGCTCGGTTATGAATTAATTTGACATAATGAATTAATATATACATTTCTTCCTAGTTTTTGGACATAATAATATGATTTTATAATGAACTAACTATGCCTAATCAACATAGCTAATTTCTCATATCCTTAATTTCTTCGAGATAGAGACTTAGGATTACACAAGTCATAGTATTATATAGTTTTGACAGCACCTCAAGAGATATGATTGTGGAGGAATAGCCTAGAGGATTCATAAAAGCACCTAACTAATGTAGGATCAATGTGATCTAGAGTGGGGGTGAATAGAGCTAAAAACTACTTAAACAAGATTCATTAGAACTTCAAATTATGTCACAAGTTAATGTTGTTAATATGGAATTTGAGTGATACTAAGCATACATAAAAAGGATGAGAGAGATTTAACAAGCACAAGAATACAAGCTATGTATAGTGGTTCCAAGCTCCAAACTAGGAGAGTCTACATCCACTACCTATAGAGGTCAACCTCTAGGTTTTCTCAATCATGTATCACTCCTTATTTCCATTATAAGAGTTACAACATATGACCTTCCTTTTCTGGGACAAGGGTACCCAACCTTCCCTTTGAGGACAAGGGAGGGAATAACCTTACAAAGGACTTACATATCCATGACCAAGTGTCTTCAAACTCACCAAGTACTTACCCACTCTTGTAACGAGTCTTCGACCTTCATCAAGGACTTTCCTATTCTTGCAATAAGTCTTCTGCCTTGAAGGAATTACCAACTTTTGACTTGGATTTTCCGTCTTTGACCTTACCTTATCCAAAGAGAATCTTTCACCAATGGACTCCTTTCCTTCTTCTTCTTTACTTCTCTTATTTAAGAGAGAGAACCTTCATTTTCATGGTAGAAAGAGATATTGGGAGGTGGAGGAAGTGAGAGCCTCATAAGATACATGTAGGACTATCTCTCTTATAAAACTCCTACCACTCTAATGGATGTAGTAAGTAATTAAGCTTAAGAGTGGAAGGAGGCCCTTGGAGACACTCAACTATAATATAGGGACCTTCTAGTGCTTGGCTAACCATGGGATGAAGCCCAAGGGGTCTTATCTATAGTTGGGGATGCCTACTAGCCAGTAGAAACACTTAAGGATGAATTCTATATGTTTGGGGTGTTGCAACAAATTTATTTTTGAGTTTTATAACACTCCTATGGCTAGAAACACTTTTTCTGCACATCCCATATAGTGCGGTTGATTGAGTTTACTATTGGGAAACTCAACTGATGGCACTATGCGATAAGTCAATTTTGAGATGTTGGTCAATTTTATCCTGGATAACTCCACCTATGTTTCGTACATTTTGTGCAAATGTAGTCGGTCCCAAGCCCGGGTAAAGGAGGGTTGGTGGTAGGTTGACAGCCAACCATAAAAACTTTATTACTTTTTCAGTCACATGGATCCTTATAAAAAAAATTATGGAGCATCCCTACCTAGTGACATTCTGCACCCAGGTGCAGTGATAGACATGCAAGGGGTTAAAACACAATGGCACCTGGTTGCATTGAAGGACAAACAAGGGTTTCCACATCTTGGATGAGCGTGGGTAAAGAAGATGTCCCGCTGCATCACTTCCTAGATATAGTGAAAAATTTGCACGGGTTACCACAACATGGATGGGTGTTGGTAAAGAAGGTAGTCCTGCCACATCATTACCCAGATGTAGTGAAAAATGTGCTCATGCAACATTTTCTATGATGGCAGGTAAAGAAACAAGTTAAACAAAAAGGATTAGAGTTAGATCTTAGAATATTGGCTCTTGGATAGGGAAATCATTGGAGATAGTGGATACCATGATGAGAAGAAAAGTCAATATAGCTTGCTTGTAGGAAACTAAGTGGACGGGGGAATGTTGTTGAGAGATTAGAGACACATGATACAAAATATGGTATATATGTGTTGATAAATAGAGAAATGGTGTACGTTTTATTTTTGATAAGATGTTAAAGGATGATGTTGTCAAGATCACAAGGATGGGTGATAGAATCAAAGCTATCAAGGTTGTTCTTGGGGGAAATATTTTGAACATTATTAGCGCTTATGCCCCCCAAGTTGGCTTAAGAGAGGAGGCTAGAAAGGACCTTTGGGATGACATGGATGAATTGATGCAGGGAATACTGAAAAATGAGAAGATCATTATTGGGGGTGATTGAAATGGCCTTGTGGGTAGTAGCAATGTTGGATATGAGAGAGTTCATGGTGGTTTTAGATATGGCAGCAAAATGGGAAAGGAGTGAGGATACTAGACATTGTAGTTGCATATGATATGATTTTGGCAAACACCCTTTTCAAAAAAATAATATCTCATAAGATTACTTTCAAGAGTGGGCACAATTATAAAAAAATTGATTATCTTCTTATGAGGTGAGTGGATCGTAAACTATGTAAGGATTGCAAAGTGAATCTTGGAAAAGAACTCATGACCCAACATCGGTTTGTGGTTTTTGATATTGACATGAAGATCAATAAAGGCAAACAAAATAGAAACGAAGATAGCAAGATCAAGTGGTGGAATCTTAAAGGAGAAAAGAAATTGACTTTTCATGTTAAACTCATCAAGGAGGGAACTTGGAACTTGGAGTCTGATGTTAATACTATGTAGCATAACATGAGCTCCTGCATAACAAAAATTTCCAAAGAGGTTTTGGGGGAGTCCAAAGGTCATGCGCCTCTACAAAAAAAGACTCGGCGGTGGAATGATGAAGTATAGAAGGTTGTTAAATTGAAAAGGGAGATCTATAGATGTTTGCCCAAATCTTGAGATGATGCAGCATTCTAGAGATACAAGCAAGCAAAGAAAGAAGCTAAAAAGGTTGTTCAGGAGGCAAGGTCTAGATACTTTGATGATATTTATAAGAAGTTGGATACAAGAGAAGGGGAAAAAGATATATATAAATTGCTCGTATAAGAGAAAGGAAAGGAAGAGACTTGAGTCAAGTAAAATGCATTAAGAATGAAGATGGTAGAGTTTTGGTGAAGGATGATGATATCAAGAACCAATGGAGAAATTACTTCCATAAGCTTTTCAATAGAGATACTATAAATAAGGTTAACAATTCGTGTGACTTGAATACAAGAGATATCATTTACACATGATGAATTTCACTATTTGAGGTCAAGAATGCAATGAAAAAGATGAAAATGAAAAAGGCATGCAAACCAGACAATATTATCATTGATGTATGGAAGAGTGTGGGGGATGAAGGAGTTATGTGGTTAACAAATTTCTATAACAAGATCTCAAAGACCAAGAACATGTCAGATCAATGGAGAAATAGTACTATAGTCCCCATCTACAATAATAAAGGTGATATACAAAGTTGCACAAACTATAGAGGTATCAATTTGACAAGTCACACAATGAAGCTTTGGGAGAGGATTATTGAGCAGAAGCTAAGATCTATAACGCAGATATCAAAAAACCAATTTGGTTTCATGCTTGGAAGATCAATAACAAATGCTATCTTCTAATAAAGAGGCTTACACAGAAGTGTAGATGAAGCAAAAGAGATCTTCATATGGTTTTTATTGATTTGGAAAAGGCTTATTATCGAGTACACAGGGAAGTATTTTGGATGGTTTTGAAGAAAAAGGGTGTGTCAATCTAATACATTGACTTGATTAAAGACATGTATGATATCTCTATTACAAGTGTGAAGACTCATGGATGAGAGACACCAACTTTTCTTATCACAGTTGGGTTACGCCAAGGATCCACACTCAACTCATATCTGTTTGTTCTTGTTTTGGATGAGTTGAGGAAGAATGCTGATATTGATATTCCTTGGTGTATGTTATTTGCTAATGATATTGTATTGATTGGTGAAACTAAAGATGTATTGAATGATAAAGTAGAAATTTGGAGAAAGGCATTGGAAAAAAATGGATTGATGATTAGTAGCAGCAAAACTGAGTATATGAATTGCAATTTCAGCCAATGCCATAGTGTGAATGGTGGATCCAAGTTGGACGAAGTAGACATACCAAAATGTGATAAATTTTGTTACTTAGGTTCTATTATTCAAATAGATGGGTATGTCCAAAATGACATTTGTCACATGGTCACTACATGATGGTTGAAATGGAGGAGTGCAACTAGAGTATTACGTGATCGAAACACCCCTCTCAGATTGAAAAGCAAGTGTTACAGAACTACTATATGGCCATCCATGCTCCATGGGAGTGAATGTTGGGTTGTGAAAAAACAAGGTCTCAACAAAACATGGCTGAAATATGTATGCTAAGATGGATGTGTGGGAAGACAAGAAAAGATTGCTTGAGAAATGACTATATCATGAATAAAGTGGGGGTGGTGAGCATTGAGGACAAGTTTTGTGAGGGCCAACTCAGATGGTATGGACATGTGCAACGCAGACCGACTAATGTGCCTATATGAAGTAATGCTATTGAGTCAAGCATAAGTAATAGAAGAAGAGGAAGGCCTAAATTAACATGGCAAGAGCTTATAAAGAGATATTTTGAATCACTACATCTCAACTAGAAATTGACCCATGATAGCGGAATGGAACCAAAGGATCCATGTAGCTGACCCCAACATAGTTGTGACCGAGTCTTAGATGATGATGGTCCAATTTATCCTGGATGAAACTCGACCAATGGTTTAAAATTGATTTTCCGATGTAGGGGTGTCAGTTGAGTTTGTCGTTGGGAAACTTGGTCAACCCTGGCATTTCCCAACATCCTTCAAGGATGTCGATCAATTCTATGATAGCTGAAACTAGGCCAACAAAAGTCCCTGTAATGAATTTTAGAAAGTGCCATAAAAATTCTTAAATATTTGATTTAAGTACTCCTAATTTTTCTAAGCTTAATTACAAGTCATACAATCATTACAAGTGATTAACAACATGATTCTAATGGATTTAATGTCTTTTCCCAAAACGTGCACTTGCACTGATTTTGACTTGTCTTTCTCCAAGTTAGGATGCACAAGTTAGGGCATCTTGAAGTGTGTCTATTCTTAATTTTAAATCACTCAAATAGAAGCATTAGACACAATAAGTGGAATGGTTAGTCATCATCAATACAAGGGTTTAATCAATTAGACTTGGAGTCAACATTATCCCCCTTTATGAAGATGGCAAACCATTCCATAAATGTATTGAAAGCTTTAAGTAAAATCATACCTTTGGATAAACCTAGGGTTTTGAATGAATCTGAGCTCATATCCCCCTCAATTTATGCTAATGGAGTTCATATACTCCCCTTCAATTGATTATATCTCTCCTTCATGATTAGCTTTCATAAAATTTATATAAACTATGTCTTCTACTCATAGTATTCTACATATATGTGTTCTCCCCTTTAAATAAGACATGTCTTCTCCCCATTTTTCATTTCAAAAAGAGAGTGGGTTGAAGAGCTAAAACACAACCATTAGAAAAGGGAGTGTAGAAGAGAAAAGCTAGGGATTGTCCAACAAATGTATATAATACAAATTAAAACATGCATTAGAACAATCCTAGATGTAATTCTAGCATATATCAAGGCAAAACTATTCAAGAAAATAACTCAAGATAGTAGATATGCAAATCAAGGAACAAGCTTGAGTATTAATGAGACAAGATACCAAGCATAGCATATAGTTGAATATTATAATAAGATCAAGGCTAGAACTACATGTATATGAACTACTAGTAGATTATATCACAAGTTGGAGCTACTATTAGGATCTATATCATAGAAAAAGATGCACAACTTACAGAACAAGCTATGAGTTGAAGTCGAGACATATCCAAACAAAGTGATATAAAATTTCAGAAGCATGAATGCATATTACTCACTAGCAAATATGCATCATTACCAAAAGATGAGTACCACTTAAGAAGATCAAGGTTGTATCAAAACATATACAACTAGATAGATGTCACAAGTTAGAGCATAGCAGAAACAATTTAGATCACAATTAAGAGATTTAAAGAGATCATCATCAAAACGTGTGTAACAACTCAAGACAAGTAATTCCAATATATAGAGATACCAATTTATTTCAATTAAAAAGATAGAGTTGTATCCAAGATAAGCAATATAAAGAATGTCAATATGCATATCATAAAAGTACCAAAAGGAGTGCCATAGAATAATGCTAGTGGTTAAGAAAGTATAGTTTAGAGGGAAATTCTCATCCAAAAATCCAACTATATATTCTATGTACAATGTTGTCAGTAGATCTTCTGGTTTGAACTTATCGATCGACAAGAACTATTGGCAACACCAATTAGTGCTTGTTGGTCTTATTTCTCTTCAGGCCAAACTAGGGCAATAATCATTGTTGTAAAAAAGTGCACATATTTCAGAAGATCATATCTAGAGGCATCATAAAAATATAAAATATATCCAAACATATATAAGAAAGTTAATAATGCACTATGAGAGCAACATGAACAGTTTTTTAGCAAGAAGGTGATGAGAATCTCAATATACCAACTTTCACTCAAAAACCATATGTAAAGTGTATACAAACTTGCCGAGAAAAATATATGATGGGATATGAGCAAGAATACCATTACCTCTATTCTTACCATTTCTTTTCTCTTGTTGCCACCCCATAAGCATCTAACCTTTCTTCTTTTATGTGGATTGAGAAACCAATTTGCAAATCAATAGGTCATGTCAATTCATTGCAAGTGACCTATAAGAAGAAAGATGAAATGGTCCCCAATCATATTTTTGGGTCTGGATGGGATAGCCTAGCAACCTGAGTCCTACTATTCTTGGGTGCTTTCCTAAAGGGGCAATATGTAAAGTAGTGGAAAATTTCATTGCAATTATTACATGACCCCATATCCTTGGAAGTAGAGGATTCTTCATTGAAGATTCAAGGTCCTTTGTTTTTGTTGTTCCTTTGTCTATTATGAAATTCAATACCATTTATACACATTTGTTCTAGGATTTGATTAAGATTATTTTTCTCATATTAGAATCTTTGCATAGAGGATCTTATTTTGTGATTATCATGCATAAGAGAAGAAATAGTAGAAGAAAGTTGATTAATATCATCTCTAGCATGCAAAAGACCAGTTTCTAAGTAAAGCACTTTGTTCATGTAAGAATGTTTATCAATATGAAGAGCATCAACATAATTCTCTCTACTAGTAGAACTAGAATAAATTTCACAGACATCGATTTTAGCAATCAAGGAAGAATTTTATTTTTCAAGCAAAGCAATCTTGGAAAAATACAGACTATTTTCAGACTATATACCTTTTAAAACAAAGTCTTTGTCCTCATTTCCAGTTCCAAGAACATCAATATCAAGAATGAGAGAATTCACATTTTTAATATGCTCTTCATTAGAACTAGGCATAAGAGGTTGAGCTTCTAGAAATCTAATCTTATCAAGCAAGTTAGCATTTTCAAGTTGAATAGAGTTTAGTTGACTAAGATCAGCATTATTTTCATCTTGCAAGCAAATTTTAGCATGTTTAGATCATCTTTTTCTACATGCAAATCACCAAAGATTCAAGCAAGATTTTTATTTTTATTTTTCTTTTTAAAAGACTTAAGAGAGGCTTGAGTAGCTTGAATAATGGTATTAAATATTCTTTATATAAAGAGTTTAAATTTACCTCGTTTGAGTCTTCATTTGAGCTTACAATGAGAGCAAAATGGCATTCTCAATCTTCACTAGATCTTGAGACACATCCTCTACTAGAATCTTCACTTGAGTTTGATTTTGAGGAGTCACTAGAGCTTTTGTTCCATTTCTCCTTTTCTTGTGCTTCTCTTCCCTTATCTTGTGATGATGGATCTTTTTTCCTTGTGGGAAATCTTTCTTGAAGTGATCCTTCTTTCTACATTTGAAGCACCAGGTGGAGGAGGAAGGCTTGCCTTTGTGAGGTCTACCTTTGGAGTACATGTCATCTTCTTCAACTTGAGAGGATGGAGAGACTTGACCAACAATAACTTCAATTTGAGCTTTGATTTCAGCCGTCTTCATTCTCTTGAGCTCTTTCTCTTCTTCTTTTTCTTCTTCCTCGTACTTGTCAAGTTTAACTTCATGGTCTTTTAGATTTCCTATGAGCTCTTCAACAAGAATATCACCAAGGGACTTTATAACTTCAATGAAGGTCACCTTAGATTGCCACCTCTTAAGGAGAGTTCTAAGAATCTTTGAATATATCTCTCCTCTATCCATAGGATGACCTAGAAAGATAAGACCATTCACAATGGTGTTGAGCCTTGAGTACATCTCAGCTACACTCTCCTTCTTTCCCATCTTGAAGTTTTCAAGGAGGCCTTTGAGCATATAGACTTTTCTTTCATTTGCTTGATTTGTTTGTCCATAGGTGACACATAGCTTTCATCATGTCTCACAGGACATTTCACATGACGAAATCCGATTGACCTCAGTGAGGGAAAGGGATTCATAGAGAATGTTGATGGCTCTTGAATTCAAGGTTACTTTCTTCAAAGTAACATCATCCGATTCTTCTATCTTTGTCTCTAGTAGATTTTATGGAAGGTCCACCATTTTCCATAGCTCAAGACTAGATCCTTGAATGTAGAATTGTAACCTTCTCTTCTATTATAGAAAGTTACTCCCATCAAAGATTGGAATTTGGATGAGGATTATCCCACCTTCATGCCCATCTTCTCCTACTTGTGGAAGTATTTCTTTGAGAAGACCTTCTCTTATACAACTTGTAGGATCAATGGGATCTAGATGGGGGGTGAATAGATCCACAAACCAATTAAACAAGATTAATTATAACTTCAATTATATCACAAGATAATGTTGCCATTATGGAATTTGAGTGCAACTAAGAATACATAACAAGGATGAGATAGATTGAAGAAACACAAGAACACAAGCTATGTATAGTGGTTCCAAACTCCAAACTAGGAGAGTGTGCATCCACTACCTAGAGAGATCAACCTCTAGGATCTTTCAAATAGGTCTCACTCCTTATATTCCATTATAAAAGTTGCAACATATGACCTTCCTTTTCTAAGACAAGGATGCCCATCCTTCCCTTTGAGGACAAGGGAGCCACTAACCTTAAGAAGGACTTACCTATCCAGGATCAAGAGTCTTCAACCTCACCAAGGACTTACCCACTTTTGCAATGAGTCTTTATCCTTCACCAAGGACTTACCCACTCTTGCAAAAAGTTTTTTGTCTTGAAGGAATTACCCACTGTTGACTTGGATCTTTCACCTTTGACTTCAGCTTTGCCAAGGAGAAGCTTTCACCAAGGGACTCCTTCCCTTCTTATTTTTAAACTCTCTTAGCCAAGATAGAGAACCTTCATCTTCATGGTAGAAAGAGAGATTGGGAGGTGGATGAAGTGATAGCCTCATAAGATATACATGTAGGAATAGCTCTCTTACAAATATCCTACTCACTTTAATGGATGTAGCAAATGATTAAGCTTAAGAATGGAAGGAGGCTCTTGGAGGCACTCAACTATCATATAGGGACCTTATTAGTTCTTGGATAATCATGGTATGAAGCTCAAGCATTCATATTAATAGTTAGGGATGCCTACTAGCTAGTAGAAACACTTAAGGACAAATTATAGTCATTTGGCGTATTGCAACAGATTTATTTTTGAGTTTTACAACACTCCCAACATCTAGGAACACTTTTTTCACACATTCCATACAGAGCATTTGGATGAGTTTACTTTTGGGAAACTTGACCGATGGAAGTATGCGACAAGTCAATTTTGAGTTGTTGGTCGAGTTTATCCTAGATGAAACTCAGTCAATGTCTTAAAATTGATTCACCTATCCAGGGGTGTTAGTCGAATTTGTCCTAGGGAAACTTGGCTGACCCTGGCAATTCCCAAGACCCATCAAGGATTTCGGTCGAGTTTATCATAGATGAAACTCAGTGTACAAAAGTCCCTATAAATTTTGGGAAGTGCCATAAAACTGCTTAGATATTCGATTTAACTGCTCCTTGTTTTTTCTAAGCTTAATTACAAGTCACACAATCATTACAAGTGATTTAAACATGATTCTAATGGATTTGAGATCTTTTCCAAAAAAAATTGCAATTGCATTAATGTTGACTTGTCTTTCTCCAAGTTAGGATGTGCAAGTTGGGGCATTTGGAGTGTGTCTATACCTAATATAAAACAACTCAAGTAGAAGCATTAGACACAAATAAGTGGAATGGTTAGTCATCATCAAAATAAGAGTTTAGTCAATTAGACTTGGAGTCAGCAACTAATAATTAAATTGCTACGAGAGTGGGGTTTATATTAGGTTGGGTAGTGAATTACGCTGCTAGAGGAGGTAATTCTTGCTACAAGTCCCTTGGTCCATTATTAGGAGAAATAAATATTAATAAATGGTGTTAACTACAGTGTGAACCGTGGTAAAACCATACTCCTAAGGAATCCATTCCTTTTGTGATCACAACCTCGTTAATTTGATTTTAATTTTTTAAATTAGTTAATTAATCAATCAATCACTTATTCATTAAGTCTAGATGATCAAATTACACTTAGTAATAGTCTCTGGATATGTTTCCCTGAGTTCCACACACAGGCCTCATAGGCCTATTTACTACTAAGCCCTTTTAACATTTAGGTTGTTTGTTCATCTAACAAAATTATTTAGCGTACAATGGTAATTCAGAATGATTTTTCACTTATTGAAAGTAAAGTACATTCCATATCTCTATAATCTGAGTTTACTCTTAGAAAATTTAGTCAACCATTTTAATTCTAGTAGATACATTTTATCTTATTCCATTATCTAAAATTGATATTACACAATCTGAATAGCTCCTAACTATTGTATACTGTTAGGCGTACATTTTACAGATTTAATATTCCATTATAGATTTTCTCCTAATAAAAGTCCATTAGTTTTTGGGCTTTATTCTCAATTAAGTCTATAAAATCAATAATATTTAATAAACACAAAACCCTAGTTTCAGCTTATTATGGTTTTTTCTCTAGTCCTTTTAACATAATCAACTTAGGTAGTGAACTAAAATATAAACTTAGGCTTACATGTGATATTCCGCTCAATCAAGACAAATATAGTACACATCAATAACTCATGAAGAAAGATAATAATTAGGTTTGAAGGAAACATGAAATGGGTGATTACAATAGTAGATCCATTTTCCATTTGGTCTTCCACCATGTGACTTGGTTTGTACATGGAAGTCCATGGATTCCTAAACCCGTCTATCTTGGGCTTTACGAAAGTCCCTTGTTCAACTGTATGTCCATGTCAAATGGCCTTTTTTGTGAATTCACATGATTATTTGACATGTGATATGGCCTCCACCAACCAGGTGGAAAATAATTGATTATTGCAATGTGTATCATATCAAATCAGAGCTTTTAGTCATCTTCCTTTACATAGGCTAAAGAGACAATGGGTTATCCGCATGAGCAGTAATTAATAATATTTTGGTGTAGGAATGACTGCACCACTTTATTCATCTTAATCCATGGTCTAAGATTATGTTGAATGTGAGGCCTAACTCTATCACCATGAATCTAGAGATCTTCCATATAATATTTCAATGGTTTACTAACATCATTGGGATTCTTAATTGTAGCTTAAATGCCTAGGTGACTCTATCCTCATGATGATGGGCATGTTCATAGGTTACACATTGCAGCAAGTTCCATTATCTACAAAATTATAGAGGTACTCCGAGTCCTTTATGCATAGTGGCAATGATAAGTGGCATGTTGTGGTATGTTCCTTATCAAATCTTAACTTTAGAAAATGAGATAAGGTGTTTGTTTTAAGAGCCTAGTGGTGGTAGAAAATGTTTGGGTCTTCACATTCTTACCTAAATAGGTGCCTTCTATAATATTCAATGCAACGTTTTTATTTTCGAATAATTTTTAAGTAGGTCTGAAAGTGATGTATCTCTTTCAGGTTCACCAATGAACTATATGACTTACAAACCTTTATAATTTCTTTTTGTACACTAATCAGGTGTTTAGGTTGACACTAGTAATGGGAAAACTTCCTCAACCTTAATTGGTAGTGGTTTACATGATGCTTAAGGAGCTTCATGTGGAACCCCTTTGTGTCTTTTGGAATTTAATGAAACCGAACCTATCACAACACCTGATGTACCTTCCCCTGATAACATAATGGGTCAAGAAATATCCCCTAGAATTAATAGAATACTTGTGGGTCTTATATATTCATGGATAATCCTTGATGACATTTGTTTGGAGTTCCCTGTTGATAAAGAACCCTTTGAGAGGATGAATCAAAGAAAATGTATGAGCATTAAATCTTACATTAGTTGTTGGTGCATTTGAAGTTCAAGATGTGTGGCTTGGAGGCCCAATTGTGGCTTGTCCCAATTTTATTAGATCCTCAACAATATGTTAAAGTATGGTGCAACAATTTGTTTATGACTTATTTTTGATGAAAATTGAAATCATATTTGGGGTTGGAATCATTTCATAATAATATTGGATGATCCCTTGCTTACAAGAAATTGATTAGGTGTTATATATTTAAAAAAAATGGTGATTATTGGAGTGACCATAGGGATGAACTTCCTCTTAGGATTTTGTGATAAATGTCCTTTTTGTTTTGACTCTAACTTGTGCTTCAACCCATGGTGGTGGTGTCAGTGGTATTGGTGAAAACATTGGCAATTGGAACAAAGGTGGTGTGTATCCACAAAAGCAATGTAGAACATATTGACATTATGGTGGCAGATACATAAGTTGTAATAGAAACTACACTCTGTTAAGCAACAACATTATCAAATAATATGGCATGGGTTGTTGTTGAGGTTCTATGACAAAAAATATTGACACGATCAAGGTGACTTTGTGATGGGTCCACTTTGGTTGTTACTTCATGTATCTTATCACTTTTCAAAGTAGATGGGATGAAGGTTATTCTTGATACTGTATTAGTGGCCTTCGTATTCGTTGTCTTTGTCCATTTTAACTTCTGTGTAGTAGGACTTCTTATGGGACTTGAAAACTAAAGTTGATATTTTGACAAACTCCTCCTTTGATGGAATTTTTAATGTGCTCCCTTCTATTATAACTCAGACAATGTGTTGGCTTTTAAGTGATAAGGTGATGAATGTTGATGAGACCACCCCTATTACCATGTCTAAACCTTATATATAAGTTGTCTTGAATTCAAGGTGGTGAGATCACTCCATATTCCTACAAAATCAATGAAGCTTTCATCTGAACTTTCATCTGAGCTTTCATCTAACTTTTGTTCGAGAACCTCGAGGTCTTCCTTCAGTGAAACCTAATAGATTTTCCAAACATACTAATCAATGAAATTTTTGGTAATTTGTATCAAGGTTTTGAACCATTGCAGATAAATAACTTGTTTTCTCCTAAACTTACACCATATAGGAGAAATAAGCCTTAACATTTGCTACATGGTCTCATTTTCCCCAAAATCATTTAAATTTTATAATTTCAAAGGTATCAACCTTGCATTAAGAAAATGGAAAACATTCCCAAATATCTTGGATTTATACTTTTCCCCTCAAGATCATTGAACTCTTGTAAGATATCAAGCATTATAGAATGGGCAGCTGGCTCTCCCCAATGTACATTGAATCTATAGTTATTCTTGGTGATATAATTGCATTTTCATAGTGGTTTATTTTGTAGTAAAATAGAGGTTAATATCCATAAGGAAATCCCATGTACCATGTGGTGGTGTCTAATAGGACATGCGACTAGAGATGGTTGCTCCACCTTCACATGCATAATCAATGTGATTAATGGTGTTGTTAGTAGAAGTGACACCTTTTTTCCTTGTCAGTGCTTCATTAGTTCATTTGGTATCTCAAATTTGTATTTATTTTCCTTATTATTTTTGTGTAGGACTATTGGGATCTACTTCTCTGGAAATGCCTATGTAGAAGATACATTTGTAGTAGCTTGTGGGGGGTGCTAGTGTGTATATAAGGATTCTAGGTGTTATACAATCAATACAATTTTGGCTTCCACAAATGTGGTCCTCATTATCTGAACAATCCTATATGATATATACATATGGTGACTTAAGTTTGGTTGGGTGATATATTAATGTGGTGGGTTGTTCAGGTAGAACTTGGTGCCATTATTGCACCTCAGGAATTCATGTTCCCTAGATAGTTCTCCAGGCTTAGGGAACAATAGTTTTTTACTATCATCTTAATCTAATGTCCCCTTAGGGTTCAATACTTTTTCACTATCCATGATAAATAGGTTCTTATAAATTATAGGGAAGTAAGGGCTTCTTTAAGACCTTGTCGTGGCCACTAAATTGAATAAATGTATTTCAAACACTAGGTTTAGTGTGAACATGGAAATAAATAACTTTGACTCTATACCTTAGCATGAAAAAAATTGAAATAAAATTAGCTTTCTTTAATACTGGAGATAGAAGGATATGTTTTATACAAACTAACCCAAGGTCAAACATGTTCAAGACAAAAATCTAATCCTTGAGTAGTAGTGAGAACTCAAGGATTACACCGAATAGCACATGTTATCCCATTGTGTAGAAAAAGGGGCTTGATTGTTTACAAGCGTATAGAGGTAGAACAATAATAATTCTCTTAATGAGAGTCGTATTGTAAGCATATGTATCCAATAACAAGATTCTCCCATGTGTATTAGGTGGCTCTCTCTGTATGACGGGTGAGGGCCCAATGTTTCCTTTTTCAAGGTTGGGTTTTATTGAATTCTAGAAGACATAAAGTCCAACAACACCCTTTTGACAATGTATACTTCCATGTTGGCTTCCTGTCCCTAGGGTGTTTCTTGATTAAGGAGGGAGTTTGGTCATTTGGATATGGGCCTCATGTATCCCATGTATAACCAAGTATGATGCATGTCCTTCCCTAAATGGATTAATGATCCATGCGTTCATGACCCTTTTGGATGATAGGTTAGGGGGATGAACAATAGGGGTTATCTAGTTTATAGGCATGGTCCATAAATCAAGTAAAATAGTGATGTGTAAAGGATATAGTATAGTTTAAAGTCATGTTCTAGAACCAAATATGCTCTAGTTTATGATCTTAGATAAGGGTCATGGTTAAAGGCTTGAAGAGTGGTTGTGTGGGTTATCTTAAGGCCATCATGTCAAGAACTAGATGGCATAGTTTAGAGTCATAGACATGTACCATCAACGAAGGTCTATCTGTGATGTGTGGTACAACTTTAGGTCATTGTCTAGGACCCAAATGGTCAATTTTAAGGGCATATGCATGGACCAACCTATGTGGTAGGTGGTGAGAGACTTATCATACTCATGGATTGGACCTTGATTAGTTGAAGATCACTTACATCAAGAAGTGAGTTGAGGTTTATTTGGTTTGGATGTTCTATGCAAATTGAAGGATGAAAAATCCTACATCATAGTCGAGAGGGTGTGGGCTGAAATATTCATATTAATACACCTAAATTTAATCTTAAGAAGGAAGTATGTAGGGAAATATGGTGACATATATGACAGTGGAAACAAAACTTTTACTGTCATATTCCCCTTAAACAACAGATCACTTCAACAACTATGAATTGGAAAGGAGGGTTGCAAGGCATATACCTAGTCCTTGAGCAAGTCCAATGACTATCCTTGTTTTAGCGTGCTTCTTTCTCAAGTTGCAATTTGGAGCCTATAGGTGGAGGGCTCCTGGTTGATCACCACAGATGGTAGTTGAAGACGTCCCCCTTAGTGGGTGGAAAAGGCCTCCTCACCTCTACGTAGTCGACGTGGACCACTGAGAACTCTTTTTGTTCTTTTAGAATAGACAATAAGGAATTGTCCCTTCTAATCAGCATGCTAGTGTTGACTTGCTCTCCCTTGTTCTCTCCCCTTACTATCTCTCCTTTTTACAGGTAACACTTGTTCGAGTTCTCACGTTACCACAATTGTGAGAAGATAAAAAATGTTAGAGCTTATTGTTGTGTCTTCTGAAATCCTTGAATACCCCTCTATTTATAGGAGGGTCAAGGTCAGGATTTCTAGATTAATCGGGAATCGAAGAGATAAAATTTCATAATTTTTTTTAGAACCTACAAACCATGAACCAATCGGTTCACATGTGAATTAATCAATTCAACCCTTGAATTGACCGGTTCACTATGTTTCCTATACACAACTATATTAGTTTTTAATATTTGATTAAAGTAAAACTTAACATAAGCATCAATCCTTAATCCTATCACATTGATCAACCAAACATTTAGTTCATAAATTTCGGTCAGTTCAAACAACTGGACCGATTAGTTCACTAGTTGAAGTGGTCATTTCAGAGTTCTGATCACCAACATTGTTTAAATCGAATGCCTAACAGTTTATGTTATGACCCACTCTGTAATTAACCAGTAAATCCTAAGCTTAGCATATAATTCATTTAATGATGTTGAATCGAGAACTTACTTATGTTAATGATGTTTAAACTAATAAAAAAGTCTTTTTAGCTTGTTTTCTAGCCCTAAGGTTGTGGAGAATTCAGTGCTTAAACCGTTGCAAGAAAAATCACTCGAAACCGACTTTCGAGTCAAAAGATATGGACATTTGAGTGTTTTTGGACCTAGTTATAAATGTTGGAAATGTTTGGGAAAATTGCAGCCGGACCCCTCCGCGACCTTGACCCTTATCCCCTTCCTTTTCTATCGTTTCTTTCTCTGTAAACCGCTTGAAGCGGCGCTCAAGCAAACAGACAACCCGATCAATAGCTATGGGGGGGATTTCGTAGGCGATTTTTCTGGAGCTCTACCTCCGATCCAGCTGCGCCCCTACCGCCGTCTTCTTCCTCAACCTTCCTTCCTCGACCTCACCCCATACAAGCAGCCTGAGCTGCTAGGGCGCCGGCCACTAGCAGCTGACCAGCTGTAGGGCCCCATCCAGGAGCAGCCTTAGGCGCAGCCAGCAGCACGAAATGCCGCCCCTGAGCTCGGCTTGAGGTCTACATCACAAATCTACAATCACCTAGTTATAATCAGCACCTAGCTTGGTTCTTTTTCAACCTGTACGTGAGGAAGCTCCTGCTGCTTGCAGCAGCATGTTTGATTAGGATCAACCTGGGTGAAAGGCAATAAAGAGAGGTAGTTCTGACTTCGGCATAAGGTCTTGATCATGAATTCGTAGCCTTAGCTAGACCTAGTTTTTGACTAAGTTCAATCTTAGATTCGTGCATGATGCTACTGTTTTATTGCAGGTCAGTGTCTTGGTCGGCCGAATTAGGTATGATTCGGCCGAGTTTCCTTTATAAGGAAATCTAACAGGGATTCGATCGGCCGAGATTGCAGGCTGATCGGCCGAGTTGTCAGCCGATCGGCCGAGTTGCCTAGACGGATCGGCCGAGTTTCCAGCCAATCGGCCGAGTTCCCAGATTGGTCGGCCGAGTTTCAGTACAGTGAGCAGTATTTCATTCAGAAATCATTATTTAACTCAATTTAAATGCTTAATTGCTTCTGTATCAGTTAGTATAACTTTTAAACAGTGTAGTACATACAATAGAGTATGTTAGATTTATTGGAACTTGAAATACTTAATATGCTTAATGAAAATGATGAAATTTCCTGTATTATGGTTGCAATGTGTTTGTTGATTTAAAAATGGATGTTTAGCATGGAATCTGGATAAATGATACTGAATCATGTTTAAGGATGACAAATGTTATATATGTGTTTCAAGTAATGTTCAGAATGTGCAGTAAGTATGGAATGTGATATTCTTGTTTTAAATGGTTATATGTTAATCAGTTAATAGACTTAGGTGCCCTAACACCGTAGAACCCCTTTGACAGATCTGCTTCTTAGGGGTGAAACTCGTGTTGCAACATCATCCGTGCTTGTGTCATGGACACACGAGGAAAGAGAGGCAGTGTCCAACAACAACCGTGCTTGTGTCACGATGGCACTGGAGGAAAAATGGGGGTTACTCAACATCATCCGTGCTTGTGTCATGGAGGTAACCCGGTGAGACTCTCCGCCTGTGTACTCAGGTTAGAGGAGGAGTCTAGAGCACTCGGAGTAGTGCAATGAGGCCGTAGAGCCTATGAGTCAGGCCGGAGAGCCTGGGGTCCTGTGGCAGAGCAGGGCTGGCGTCAGACTTAGCATTTCCCGGGTGTGTCGCTAAGTCTTGTACGGTGGGATCGTAGTTCGCTACGGATCTTTATATGCAGGGTACACTGCATATGATTAGGGCATAATAATAATATAATTTGGTACTCATATAGGATCACAGTAAATTAAAGTATTCAAACTTTTGTGCTATTTCTTTATAACTGTTTATCTGTTCAAATTATCTGTTATTACATGGAAATGTGATTATATTCTGCAAATCTGTTATGTTATTAGAACTGCCCTGCTTAGTACTGTACTTATGTTTTATTTCAATTTATAAACCTGATGAGTTGTTTAGTGATAGCTAAGTGAAATGCTATTCACTGAGCGAGTAGGCTCATACCTCTACTTAAAACATTTTCAGGTCATCAACATCACAGGAATCTGGAGGATCCTTTCATCCTAACGCTCAGTCTGTAGAAGGTTTATGTAGTTAGTAGTTAGAGGTCTCTTAGTCCTTTCCCCTCGATCTTTGGGACATGATGTGGGAGAGAGAGAGTGTGTATGCGGAATGTATATAAAGATGTAAAATAACTTTCATGCTTTATTTTATGTTGATCAATGTAATATGCTGTAGACTCTGTTTATATTGCTAGTCAGTTTAATAAAAATGCTTCCGCAGTTTGTTTAGATTTAGTTTATAGCATAAATCAGATTATCTTTTTAATGTCTTGAAAATGTTTTAAAATCTCAAAGTGGGTTGGCTTGTGTGTAATCCCTCCGTCATGCCCTAATCTCGTGATTAGTGGGTAATGCGAGATCGGGGTGTGACATCTTGGTATCAGAGCATAGGTTGAGTAAATGGTTACTCTAAGTCAAGGTCAGGGGACGATAAGAGACCAATAGGATTAAGGTTTAAGAGTTTTTCTTCTGTCTGTAATTTTCTAACAGGAAGTGTTCTGTTATACTATTACAGATGGCAGGAAAAGGATGTGGTCACGAGAACCAAGTAAAGAGTTTAAGTTGAGTCGTTAAGAATCATTAAGGTCAAAAGATAAAGTTATAAGTGAGACGGATAATAGCTGATGTGTTTTAGCTCTGGGAGGTCTGAGTGTTTAGATACCCTGGCCAGGTGTCTGAATACTTAGATTGACCAGTATCAAGCTACTCTGTTTGTTCTTCTCTGGATGCCCTGGCCAGGTATGCAGAGGAAGGATGGGCTAGAGAGAAACCCTAGAAATCTTAGGGTTATGAGATAAGAAATTAATGTAGGAATAAGAGATTACATATAGGATGCGATATAACTCTTACTTGATTTTTCTTATTTGATATAAAGATCACTAGAAATGCTTTTATATGCATGAAATTAGACTTTTCAGTTTGTAAAGTAAATATGATTCTTTTATATTGTTGTGTCATGAAGTGAATTGTTTAGTGTTTGTTTCCTTTGTATTAAAGTAGACCCGAAATTATGTTTAAATGAGTTTTCCCTAAGTGGATATTCTTTCCACATGTTTATGATTAATAGGGGTTGATTACTCTCGAGTAGCTCTTGGCTTCAGGACTACAGGTTCGGCCTGGTCCGGCTGGCAGGATGCGTTAATGGGATCTAATGACTCCTATTAACAGTAAAATAAGAATAGACTCTGGATGATTTAGACCCGTAACATAGTGAGAATGTATATACACTAGGATGTTTTAACTATGATAAGAAGTCTAACTGTTCTTTTGTCTTGAGAATTAGGGTTTGAGAAGCATAGACCCTAATCGGCCCAAAATAGGGTTTTGATGATACATAAACACAAAATTTGATAAGTAAAGTGTCTCTATAAATGATTTTTGGTATTTTATGTGTAACTCTGATTTATCTCAAATTTAGATATGATTTGTATATATAAAATGTAAACAACATTGGAAAATATCAGAAATTTTGAAGAATGTTCTGACCTGTTTATCGGCCGAGTTTCAAACTCGACCGATCACATTTTCTGAATGATATAGCAGTGTGGTAATTGAATTTTATCTTTTTATTGGTACATCTAATTAATCTAAAATTTTAACTGTGCTTGAAAATCACAATTTTAGACACTCTATTAATTTGGCGTAATTTTTGGATGACTTTTGATCTCTACAGTGAGGGTGTCGGCCGAGTTTACAACTCGACCGAATCTGCTGCAGACTGCAATATAGCAGTGCACTGTTTGATTTTTAATTATTTATTGGTAATTAGAAATGATCTCAAATTTCTACTGGAGGTCTGAAACTTAATTAGGTATAACATATAAAATTTCCAGAATTTTTGGAGCTTTTTTTAGCTGTTTAATAAACGAATTACAGAAACTATTGTGAAAACTGAATTTTCAGCCAATATAATTGAAGTTGAGTGTTGGATTAATATGCTATTGACCCAAGCAACTCAAATTGATTTATATAATCGACCACACCTGCACACAATAATGCTATGTTATTGTTAAGGACCAAACCCTAGAATGATTAGAGTTGTAGTAGCTCAAGGGATATCACTAGTGATTTAACCTTGAATACTAGTATCTCTGTAAAATAAGACCTTGAGATTTGATCTATGTAAAGTAAACTGGCTTTGATAGTGATCTAGGGTTTTAAGGTAGCTAAACTGATCGGTACATGAAAAACATGAAATGACTTAGAGAAAAGAGTAAGACATAAACTTGAAATGTAACAATAAGAGAGTAGCATAGAAAGCGGAGTATTATCCGATATATGATCTGAAGATAGTTGATGTAGTTCATGTTTTTAAGACATGGCGTCACTATCTTTATGATGTGACAATAGATTACCACCCTGGTAAAGAGAATGTGGTGAATGATGCTTTCAGCAGAAAGTCAAGTTCAACAGCTAATGCATTCTCTATGACAGGTTTCAATAGAGACCTGTTAGTAGAAATGTGGGAGTTGAACTTAGACTTAGGGGTGACAACACAGAGTGGTTTGATTGCACAGATGCAAGTCAAGCCTACTTTTTATGATTAGATCAAGGAACTACCATAGGGTGACAGTGAGTTAAACCAGACCATGCATGACATGATAGGAGGAAAAGAGACCAGAGTTTAAGTTTTTAGATGATGATGTGTTGCATCAACATGACATGTTGTGTGTACCTCGAGATAGTGTTTTGAAAGAAAAGATTCTTGCGAAAGTGCATGCATCGATGTATGTTATGCATTCAGGGAACACTAAAATGTATATGAATCTCAAGGAATTGTACTGGTGGTCAGATATACAGAAGGATGTAGCTGAGTACGTGGTTAGAAGTAGTGCGTGCCAGTAGGTTAAGGCTGAACCCTAGAAATCTACAGCTACCTTGTAATTTTTTTCCTATACTAGTATAGGAATGGGAATATATCACAATGAATTTTGTGGTAAGATTACCCAGGACATCTAGAGGTTGTGACTTGATATGAATGATTGTTGATAGACTAATTTAGTCTGCTCACTTTCTTCATATTAAGTCAACCTTTGATGTCTCGAAACTTGACTAAGATATACATGGATGAAATAATTAGGTTGCCTGGTAATTCAGTTTCAACCATATCTTATTGAGATCCTAAGTTTACATCTAGGTTGTGGAAACACTTGCATCGTGCTTCAGGCACAAAGTTAAGATTCAGTATAACCTTTTCATCCGCAGACGAATGGTTAGCCTGAGAGAACTATTCAGACTCTTGAGGGCATGCTGAGAGCATGTGTTATGCATCTCAGTGGAAGTTGGGAAGAACATTTAAGTCTTATAGAGTTTGCTTAGTGTGAATGTTGAGTTAGAAATACACAACTGATAATGTTTCGGTTTGAATATAAACCCGGACAATAAAGAATTGGTAAATCATAAGATGCATGATTTCAAGATAATAAGATAGCATTAAAATATGCAAATAAATCTAGTTGCATGCTTCCTGTTATGTTAATGTGTATGACCTAACATTTACATGAATTGGCACATTTCTCTGAGGTATTATTAGAATTCTCAAGTACTATTAATTATTTGTGATATGATACGTAAATAACTCTTAAATTGAGTTATGTGATGCATGAATCAGGATTTGGGCTAATATGCACGTACTTCGAGAAATTGCAGATAATTGATAATGTTACAAGTGGTTTCTTATGTGTGAAGTAAATTACTCTTATTGGTGTAATAATATGTTCAATTACATGAATTCAGTATGTATGTGTCGAAATTGATTTGAGTTTGGGATATTTATGAATTTTTTTTAAATCTGCCTGCATGCATGATATAAAGATTACTCAGTAATTACAATGATTTTGAATATACTGCTCTGCCAGTTCTAGAATGATACCGTATTGTGATTTGAACTGCAATCAAACAGATGAGATAACGGAAACCCTAAGAGTAGGGTGTTGCCATGTGACTAGTGAATGATATAACCCTAAGAGTAGGGTGTTGGCATGTGATGAATGAATAAGGCAAATGAAACCCTAAGGATAGGGTGTTCAATGAATCATGTTATGGTGATATGAAAGGTCTCGATATGAGATGTAGTGATGTTTAACAGTTAAATTGCATGATTTTATTTTTAGTACCAAATTGACATGCATTCTGTTTATTTAAGAATTTTAGTTGCCTGCATGTATACTATAATAATTTCTCAGTAATTACCATGAATTGAGATACTGTTATAACAGTTCTACAAGGACAATGTTTTGTGGTTTGATCTGGAATCAGATCAGATGTGTTCTAGGTTGAGGGATCAATACAGATGGTTGATCAGAGGATCAAGAAACTCAGAATCGTGAGATACCCTTAGAGAAGGTTTTGTGGAGAAACCACAGCTTAGAGGAAGCCACATGGGAGTTTTAGATTAGATATGCGTAGCAAGTTTCCTTTTCTCTTTTAGGAATTTCGGGACGAAATTCTTATAAGGGAGGGAGATTGTTATGACCCACTATGTAATTAACCAGTAAATCCTAAGCTTAGCATATAATTCATTTAATGATGTTGAATCGAGAACTTACTTATGTTAATGATGTTTGAACTAATAACAAAGTCTTTTTAGCTTGTTTTCTATCCCTAAGGTTGTGGAGAATTCAGTGCTTAAACCGTTGCAAGAAAAATCACTCGAAACCGACTTCCGAGTCAAAAGATATGGACATTTGAGTGTTTTTGGACCTAGTTGTAAATGTTGGAAATGTTTGGGAAAATTGCAGCCGGCCCCCTCCGCGACCTTGACCCTTATCCCCTTCCTTTTCTATCGTTTCTTTCTCTGTAAACCGCTTGAAGCGGCGCTCAAGCAAACAGACAACCCGATCAATAGCTATGGGGGGGATTTCGTAGGCGATTTTTCTGGAGCTCTACCTCCGATCCAGCTGCGCCCCTACCGCCGTCTTCTTCCTCGACCTCGCCCCATACAAGCAGCCTGAGCTGCTAGGGCGCCAGCCAGCAACAGCTGACCAGCTGTAGGGCCCCATCCAGGAGCAGCCTTGGGCGCAGCCAGCAGCACGAAATGTCGCCCCTGAGCTCGGCTTGAGGTCTACATCACGAATCTACAGTCACCTAGTTATAATAAGCACCTAGCTTGGTTCTTTTTCAACCTGTACGTGAGGAAGCTCCTGCTGCTTGCAGCAGCATGTTTGATTAGGATCAACCTGGGTGAAAGGCAATAAAGAGAGGTAGTTCTGACTTCGGCATAAGGTCTTGATCATGAATTCGTAGCCTTAGCTAGACCTAGTTTTTGACTAAGTTCAATCTTAGATTCGTGCATGATGCTACTATTTTATTGCAGGTCAGTGTCTTGGTCGTCCGAATTAGGTATGATTCAGCCGAGTTTCCTTTATAAGGAAATCTAACAGGGATTCGATCGGCCGAGATTGCAGGCTGATCGGCCGAGTTGCCTAGACAGATCGGCCGAGTTTCCAGCCAATCGGCCGAGTTCCCAGATTGGTCGGCCGAGTTTCAGTACAGTGAGTAGTAGTTCATTCAGAAATCATTATTTAACTCAATTTAAATGCTTAATTGCTTCTGTATCAGTTAGTATAACTTTTAAACAGTGTAGTACATACAATAGAGTATGTTAGATTCATTGGAACTTGAAATACTTAATATGCTTAATGAAAATGATGAAATTTCCTGTATTATGGTTGCAATGTGTTTGTTGATTTAAAAATGGATGTTTAGCATGGAATCTGGATAAATGATACTGAATCATGTTTAAGGATGACAAATGTTATATATGTGTTTCAAGTAATGTTCAGAATGTGTAGTAAGTATGGAATGTGATATTCTTGTTTTAAATGGTTATATGTTAATCAATTAATAGACTTAGGTGCCCTAACACCGTAGAACCCCTTTGACAAATCTACTTCTTAGGGGTGAAACTCGTGTTGCAACATCATCCGTGCTTGTGTCATGGACACACGAGGAAAGAGAAGCAGTGTCGAACAACAACCGTGCTTGTGTCACGATGGCACTGGAGGAAAAATGGGGGTTACTCAACATCATCCGTGCTTGTGTCACAGAGGTAACCCGGTGAGACTCTCCGCCTGTGTACTCAGGTTAGAGGAGGAGTCTAGAGTACTCAGAGTAGTGCAATGAGGCCGTAGAGCCTATGAGTCAGGCCGGAGAGCCTGGGGTCCTGTGGCAGAGCAGGGCTGGCGTCAGACTTAGCATTTCCCGGGTGTGTCGCTAAGTCTTGTACGGTGGGATCGTAGTTCGCTACGGATCTTTATATGCAGGGTACACTGCATATGATTAGGGCATAATAATAATATAATTTGGTACTCATATAGGATCACAGTAAATTAAAGTATTCAAACTTTTGTGCTATTTCTTTATAACTGTTTATCTGTTCAAATTATCTGTTATTGCATGGAAATGTGATTATATTCTGCAAATCTGTTATGTTATTAGAACTGCCCTGCTTAGTACTGTACTTATGTTTTATTTCAATTTATAAACATGATGAGTTGTTTAGTGATAGCTAAGTGAAATGCTATTCACTGAGCGAGTAGGCTCATACCTCTACTCAAAACATTTTCAGGTCATCAACATCACAGGAATCTGGAGGATCCTTTCATCCTAACGCTCAGTCTGTAGAAGGTTTATGTAGTTAGTAGTTAGAGGTCTCTTAGTCCTTTCCCCTCGATCTTTGGGACATGATGTGGGAGAGAGAGAGTGTGTATGCGGAATGTATATAAAGATGTAAAATAACTTTCATGCTTTATTTTATGTTGATCAATGTAATATGCTGTAGACTTTGTTTATATTGCTAGTCAGTTTAATAAAAATGCTTCCGCAGTTTGTTTAGATTTAGTTTATAGCATAAATCAGATTATCTTTTTAATGTCTTGAAAATGTTTTAAAATCTCAAAGTGGGTTGGCTTGTGTGTAATCCCTCCGTCATGCCCTAATCTCGTGATTAGTGGGTAATGCGAGATCGGGGTGTGACAGTTTAGTAATCAAGTTTAAACCACAATCATGAGTAAACTCCTATTACAGGTGTATCCTATGTGTGTGACCTTATAGGTCCCAAGTTACATTGGTAGTAAATGTCCATAACCAATTTATTACATCACAAGCAATTAGTGGTATCTATCAAGACATCATTGCTACCCAAGTATTTTGGAAAGTTTGAGAACAGCTTCAACATACAATCTGTGATTAGTGTTACAATGATCATATAGTTCCTTTGTCTCTGATATCCAGATTGAACTTGAGGCATGGAATCATCATCCTCTTCAACGTTTAACCCTTATTCCATGAACTAGAGGAGACTGTCTAAGATAAATGTGATCTCAATATCACATATTTACTCACATGAGCATGGCTATGCATTTCTCAATCTCGCTTATCAAGTGGTCATGATATCAAGATCCTTTAGGAGGTACAAATCCCATCTACATCACTTATAGTCATTCCCATATGTCATACTGTATCTGAGCATCACCTTTATGGTAACCCTTATTCAAGGTCACGTTGGATGATGTCAAAGTACATCGAATGACATGTGATGAGTGTAGTGATTTTAAGTCTAAGAACTACAATCACCACCACCACGATGAGAGTTGATTTTGACTACCATTTCATGGTCTCCATGTATCACTCTCAAGGTGGGTCTTCCTGATACACTATTCTCTAACAAGAACTTATGTATTTTTTTTTGATATCACATATCATGACAGATGAGATTTTGACATCAACCAACACAAACTCTAGTCTTATGTGTTATTGTTGTCTATCAACTTCCACAGTAACTGACTAAGGACACAACAAGAATGTATATATACTCTTAACATTTGTATGATCTCATTGATTACATCCTTAACCTGAGACATACGCCATCGAGTAGCATCATTATGTAGACATTTATTATGTTATATCATTATCTCATAACTAAATTAAACAGAATAAACAAAAGACTGCATTTTTTATTAATCAAATATTTTACATAATATGCCATTACAATCATCATATGATTGGCTCACTGGGCATACATACCAACAGACTCCCACTTATACTTAGATCCAATCACCCATGAACTCAATCCTATGTGACCTAACATGACCTTCATGCTTTTGTTGTGAAAGTGCTTTTGTCAAGGAGTCAGCCACATTGCTTTCAGTTGGTACTCTGCAAATATTTACATCTCCTCACTATACAATCTCTCGTATGAGATGGTACTTCCTATTGTATAAGCTTGAAATGTTGATGCAATTTGGGTTCCTTAGCTTGTATAATATCTCTATTGTTGTCCCAATATATCTCTACTACATTGTTGATGCTCAAAACCACCCCAACTTTAGAATTAAATTTCTTGATCCAAACAACTTCATTTTCTACATTTGATGCATCAACATATTTGGCCTTTTTTGTAGAATCAACAAATATAACTTACTTAGAACTCTTCCAGCTTATAGCTCTGTTGTTTATGCAAAACACAGATCTAGATTGCAAGCTATGGTCATCTTTGTTAGTTTGGAAGCTTGCATTGGTGTAACCCTTTACCACCAACTCTTCCTCACCACTGTAAATAATGAATTGATCCTTAGTTCTTCTCAAGTACTTAAGGATGTTCTTTATAGCAGTCTAGTGACTCTCACTGAGATCTGCATAATACTTACTAGTCATACTCAAGGCATATGTGACAACAGGGTGAGTACTTAACATTGTGTACATGATAGATCCAATTGTAGATGCATATGGAATTTTACTCATGTGCTCCCGTTCTTCACAAGAACTAGGACATTGAGCTCTAGAGATACTAACACCATGAGACATGTGTAATTTACCTCTCTTTGAGTTCTCCATGTCGAACCTTTTCAGCACTTTGTCAATGTATGTGCTCTAGCTTAGGCCAATATGCCTTGTAGATCTATCTCTATAGATCTCGATTCCTAAGATATTGGATGCGTCACCTAATTCCTTCATAGAGAATGTATTTCCTACCCAGGTCTTGACCATCTATAAAATAGGGATGCCATTCCCCATCCAAAAGTATATCATCCGCATATAATATTAGGAATACAATTATGCTCCCACTAACCTTCTTTAAATACATGGTTCATCTTCATTTTGACAAAAGCCAAACTCTTTAACTGTTTCATCAAATCAAAGCTTCCAGCTATGATATCCTTGCTTCAAAACACAGATCGACCTTTGTATCTTAATACTTTATTTGCATTCTTTGGATTTATAAAACCCTATAGTTGTTCCATGTACACATCCTCAAGAAGATTCCCATTAAGGAATGTAGTTTTAACATCTATCTGTCAAATCTTATAGTCATAATAATCTGCAATGGCAAGCATGATCCTAGTGGACTTAACCATGGAAACAACACAAAAGGTTTTATTACAATCAACACCTTGAACTTGTCTAAAACCCTTTGCAACTAACTGGCCTTTATAAGTTTGTACATTACCATCCATGTCAGTCTTATTATTGAAGACCCACTTTCACCCTATGAATTTCCCTTTCAGGTGGATCCACCAAAGCCCATACGTTGTTGGTGTACATGGATTCCATCTTAGATCTCATGGCCTCAAGATAGTTCTTAGATTCTAGTCCCTTAATAACTTCTAGATAGGATGTTGGCTCATCATCAATGACCAACTCATTGCCTTCTTGAGTCACAATATAACAAAATCTTTCTGGCTCAAGGCATTCTAGGTATGTGAGGTTCATATGTTACATGAGGAATTTGATATTCCACATCAATTTGTGACTCTCTATGTTCCTCTTATACCTCTACAGGTTCAATGTTTTCTTGTTGGTTTTAAAACTCTTCAAGTTATACTTCATCCCACTGATTCCTTTGGAAATGAATTCCTTTTCTAGGAATACAACATCCTTGTCAACAAACAATTTTGTTGTTAGATGGAATATAAAAGTAGTATCCTTTGGTTTGCCTAGGATAACCAAAAATATAACATTTATCCGATTTGGGTCCAAGATTTTTGGGAAAATACTTTCTCACATAAGCTTCACATACCCAAATCTTTGTAAAAGACACATTGGAATGTTTCCCATATCATATCTCATATAATGTCTTTTGAACTGATTTAGATGGTAAATAGTTTGGTGTAAACACTACAATTTCTAGAGCATATCCCCAAAAGGAAGTCAGAAGACCAGAAAAACTCATTATTGATCGCACCATACCTAGCATTGTGTGATTCCTTCTTTCTGACACACCTTTATGTTCTGATGTTCCATGTGGAGTCCATAGTGATATAATACTACAATATCTCAAAAGGTCCTCAAACTCTTGGCTTAATTATTCTCCACCTCGACCAAAACAAAGTGCCTTAATACTCTTACCGAGTTGGTTTTGTACTTCATCCATAAATCCTTGAACTTTTAAAGGGTTTATGACTTATGTTTCATCAATTAAACATAACCATACCTACTGAGATCATTAGTGAAGGTAATGAAGTACTGATAACCACCTCTAGCATTTTATCTAAAAGGGCCACATACATCAGTATGTATGAGTCCTCATAGATCACTAGCCCTCTCATTGTGACCAGTGAAGGGAGTCTTTGTCATATTAGACAACAAACAAGACTCACATGTTTCTATTTATTTGAAATCAAAATAGTGTAGATTCATCTTTATGGATGCTAAAAGAGCCACATACATCAGTATGTATGAGTCCTCATAGATCACTAGCCCTCTCATTATTACTAGTGAAGGGAGTCTTTGTCATATTACCCAACAAACAAGACTCACATGTTTTATTTATTCAAAATCAAAAGAGTGTAGATTCATCTTTATGGATGCTAGAAATGCATTTCTCATTGATGTTCCCTAGATGACAATGGAAAAGATATGTTTTGCTTGAGTTATCAAGTTTTAATCTTTTGGTACTGTAACATCCAAAGATTTAATGCCTCAGATAAAATGATCTTAAAAGGAATGATTGGGCTACCTATATCACCAATGTGCACCTCCTTCTCAGGGAGCCCATCTCTAAAGAACTCCATAGTTAAGCATGCTCATCTTGGAGTAGTATTAGGATGGGTGACCAGTCAGAGAGTTTATCCTGGCTTGCACATGAGTGAGGAAAAATCGTGTAGTTAAGGCTGGTGGTGGTCTCTGGGGCTAGTCATCATTCCTAAAACTCTACTAGAGCCTTGGGCAGTGGGTCCGGGTGTTATAGGTATTTATGTTATAAACATTTGTCTTTAGATATAACAAACAAAGACCGTAGGACATTGGGGCACTTCAATAAAAGATCTCATCTTTTGAAATAGAACATTGGCAATTATTTATATAAAATTCATACCCATCCTTATCCATACAAGATAGAAAAATAAAGTTTCTATTAATAACATTTTCAAAATAGCAGCTCTTTAACTCTATTACAAGCCTTGTGGGAAGAGATAAATTAATGGTTCCAACTTCAGTGGCAGCAACTCTTGCTCCATTTGCAACGTGTAGTTCAACCTCACCCTCTCTTAATGGTTTACTTATTTTCATATCATGCACATTCAGGCATATGTGAGATCCACATCTGGTATCTAGTACCCATGATGAAGAAGTAGATATGTTTATCTCCATAGCATATATACCTGAAGTGAAGATCTCTAACCTCTCCTTCTTCTTCCTTAGTTCCTTCAGGATGAGGGGGCAATTCCTCTTCTAGTGTCTAGTTTGGTGATAGTGGTGACAATTGCCTCCCTGGGTCACCCCTACCTTTGCTTTGAGTGCAAAAGACTTAGTCTCATGGATAGCTTTAAAACTCTTATTATATTTGCCTTTACCCTTAGACTTCCCCTTTCCTCTGTTGATCATCATCAAAGACTTGGTCTTGTCTTTCTTCATCTGTACTTTAGTTGTTCTCAACATGTCAAGTATTTCTGACAACATCTTGTCAAAATCATTCATGTTGTAGTTCATGACAAACTTGTTGTATGACTCTAGACTTGACTACATAATCACATCTATGGCCAACTCTTAACCCAACGGAAATCATAGTCTAACAAGGTTCTTCACACACGCAATAAGATTGAGCATATGGGGACCTACTGGATCTCCTTTTGCCATGTTGCACTTGAACAACACATTAGATACATCATATATCTCTTTTCATGTCTGATCCTGGTACATGTTCTTAAGATTTGTTACCATCTCAATAACATCCATGTTCTCATATTGTCTCTACAACTTATAGTTCATTGAGCACAACATCAATCACGTGACATTTAGACATCTTTAGAGTGCTTCTTGTAAGCATCTCTATCAGCCTTAGGCGTAGTGGGAGAAGGTTCATCTGGCTCTAGTATTTCCAGGACATAGATCTTGCACTCTTGTGTGAGAATGATTCTCAACGTCCTGAAACAGTCATGGAAATTATTCCCATTTAACTTGTCCTTCTCAAGGACTTATTACAAGGAAAATTTGTTATTGGTTTCCATTTGATTCTATAAGAAAATTTTGCAATTTATCAAAACACTTTTGATTTCATGTGATTTGATTAAAATAAAAAATTATGATGTTTAATTGATATCCCTAGCATGTCAATTCGGAATATTTCACCTTTCAACCTTCTAGTGAGCCAAGATCCAAAATAATTGAATTATTACCCGGCCAACGCTAGTGTCCATAACCAATTATTAAGGTAATCAAGGTTTTCTAATTACATTTCAAGTAATACTTGGATAGATGGTATGTAAAACTCTTTAACAATGGTCATCTACATGCTTCTAGGCACTTTATCTCATTAACATCATCTAGTTAAGTCTGACCCAAAAGTCAACATGATAGTAATGCAACTTGCTTGGCAGACCAACATAACTACCATCACACTTTCACGAGGTGGACTATGCACCCCACTTTAATAGACCAAGCTTTTCATGTGTTTTGCTTATGGAAAACATTTAATACTTAATATTTGATTGAGGGATTTTATATCTATAAAAATACATATACATATCCAATTACCACATACTCATATGTATTATATACATACTATATCTACAAACAGAACATGCAATTATAAAATACGAGTGATGCTTATGGTCATACTACTGTAATTCCTTAGAGCCACAAGGAATTACTACCACCTAAGGTCCACATCATATGTAACAACCTATTTTTGATGAAGATCTGTGTTGGAACCAGCCCAGATCGATCAATTCAACTCTTGAACCAATCGGTTGGCCTCCTAGTTGGTCCGTTGGTCTCTCGAATTGGTCGAGTGGTCTCCGTTCTAAGCCATGTCTGGACTCCTCCGGTCGACCGGTTGGGCCACCAACCAATCAGTCGGGTCCTCCTATGGTCTGGCCTCCTCGATCCTCCAGTCGATCAGTTCGACTTATGAGTTGGTCTGTTTGTCTAGAGAAGAAAGCCTTCTTTTCCATAACAAGAAACAAAACTATCCTATTCCTACCTAACATATTATATTGTAATAGGGAAACCTCGAGTTCATTCTATTGGAGCATAGGAAGGAAAATATTAATACTTTTATATATGGAAATGGAGAGAGAGGCTTGATATGAAAAATGAGATATAAAAATAGGAATAAAAACCATCCAATCAAGAATGAATATCTAAGGGGTTATTGGCCATAACCATCCTTACATCTACCATCAAAATAATCTTTTAGGATGATGTATAAAAATTGCATATATATCATATCATATATATAGGGATCGTATGTGGTATTTAATCCAAAATGCATATTAATATTTTAAATATTCACATCGTATGTAATAATTAAACAATAAAACCAAAATATGATCATATCAATTAAATCCCCAAATATAGTAGATTCACGTGACTCTGATACCACTGTAGATTATGGTGATAGAATGGTAGTGGAAATAAAAGTTTTACTGTCATATTCCCCTTAAACAGTATATCATGTCAACAACTATGAATTGAGAAAGAGGGTTGCAAGGCATATACCTGGTCCTAGAGAAATTCCATCAATTATCCTTGCTGCAACGTGATTCTTTCTCAAGTTGCACCTAGGTGGCTTTCGACGGTGGACTCCTGGTTGACCACCGTAGATGGAAGTTGACAATATCTTCCTTAATGGGTGGCAAAGGCCTCCTTGCCTCTACGTAGTCCACATGGACTACTGGGAACTCTTTTTGCTCTTTTGGAACAGAAGGAGTTGTCCCTTTTAGTCAACGTGCTAGCGTCGACTTTCTCTCCCTTATTGTCTCTCCCTTGTTGTCTCTCCCTTTTATGGGTAATACTTGCTTGGGTTCACACATTACCACAACTATGAGAAGACAACAATTGTTAGATATTCTTGTTTTGTCTTCTAAAAGCATCGACTACCCCACTATTTATAGGAGGGTCAGGGTCAAGATTTATAGATCAATCGGGAGTCGAAGAGATGGAATTTCATGAATTTTCTAAAACCTGCAAACCATGAACCACACGGTTCACACCTGAACTGGTTAGTTCACATGGAAGTCAATCGGTTCAACCCTTGAATCAATCAGTTCACTATGTTTCCTATTCACAAGTGTATTGGATTTTAATATTTGATCAATGCACAACATGTCATCAACACCAATCCTTGATCTAATCACATTAATCAACCAAACGGTTGGTTCACAAACTAAATTGGTTGGTTCAAACATCTGAACTGGTCAGTTCACTATCTGAATCGGTCATTTTTGAGTTCTTATTTCCAATCTTGTTTAAATTGTAACCTAGCACTTTAGTAATCAAGTTTAAACCACATTCATGAGTAAACTCCTATTCTAGGTGTATCCTATGTGTAAGAGCCTATAGGTCCCAAGTCACGTTGGCAATGAATGCCCATAACTAATTTATGACATCATAAGCAATGAGTGATATCTAGAAAGACATCATTGCTACCCAAATACTTAGAAAGTTGGAGAACAATTTCAACCTACAATTTGTGATTAGTGTTATAGTGATTGCTTACCTTTGTTCCTGATATCTGGACTAAACTCAAGGCATGGAATCACCATCCTCTTCAATGTTCAATCCTTGTTCCTTGAACTAGAGCAGACTGTATGAGATACATGTGAGCTCAATATCACATATAGACTCACATGAGCATGGCCATGAATTTCTCTCAGTCTCTCTTATCAGGTGGTCGGGATATCAAACTCTTGTAGAAGGGACAAATCCCATCTACATCACTCACATTCATTCCCCATATGTCACAATGTATCCAGGCATCACCTTTATGGCAACCCTTATTTAGGGTCACGTTGGATGATGTCAAAGTACATCGAACGACATGTAACGAGTGTAGTGATTTTAGGTCTAAGAACCATGATCATCACCATGACCATGATAGATTATTTTGACTACCATTCCTTGGTCTCCATTTATCACTCTTAAGATGGGTGTGTGTCTGATACGCTATTCTCTAACAAGTACCTATGTGTTTGGTTTGATATCACATATCATAGCTAATGAGATTTTTTCATCAACCAACACACACTCTATTCTTATGTGTTATTGATGTCTATCAGCTTCCGCAGTAACAACCGACTAGGGACACAACAAGAATATATATATACTCTTAACATCTATATGATCTCATTATTCATGTCCTCAACTTGAAGATGTACATCATTGAGTAACATCATTCTTTAGACATTTATTATGTTATATCATTATCTCATAACTGAATGAAACATAATAAATGGAATATTGTCTTTATTATTTATCAAATTATTTACATGATATGCCATTGCAATCATTGTATGATTGGATCTCTTGGATACATACCAACAAAGTATCCATAATGGCATGGACCCAGTCATGTTAGAGCATGAGTATGTGCATGTAGCATATATGAATGTCACAAACATGTTTTTATATGAGATGCATCGATGTGCCAGTTATAACTAAGTTGTAATCTTATATTATTAGGAAACATGAAGTGCACAAACTAGATTTGGATGTGACTTGAATGTGTAAACATCGTTTTTAAACACATAATTGTATAATGAACAAGCCTTCGGGGTTGAATCATGTCAGGAAGATGGATCCAAATACTTGGTATGTAGATCATGATTTGAGGAACCTTTTAGTGTGATCCTAATATGTTTTGAAAATGAATTTACTTGAGTTGATGAAGAGATGGGTCCATTTCTAAGTACTTCAGGCTTTAAGATGGTTATGGACCTCCTTTCATCATCCCTAAGCATATTGCTGCAATTAGTATCTTGATAGCTTGATGGACTCCGGATCTCAAATGATAGAGTAAAGGGATGAGATTTGTTTTTTTGGGGATTAGAGAATAGCAATAGGATTTTAATGTGATCCTAATATGTTTTGAAAATGAATTGCCTTGAGTTGATGAAGAGATGGGTCCATTTCAAAGTACTTTGGTCTTTAAGATAGTTATGGGAGATGGACTCCCGAGCTCCCGACGCTGCGATCGTAAGGGCGACCAAGGGTGCGACGGCATTTCGTCGTCCGCCTCCTTGGGGTGGTTTCAGGCGAAGGGAGAAGATTTCTAGTGAACTCATGGTCAAGGGGAGCACATCGTATACTGATCCTGAGAATAAACCTATCAGCTGGGAGAGTCTCAAGCCGAGTACGGGAGGAGGAGCATCAGATCTGAAGAAGATAAGCATAGTTTTGTCAGAAGGGAAACTAGTATATCCTAAATTGGAGGTCTAGAGGAAAATGGGGAAAAGTGGAGCAAGTGTTTAATAGGATACGTTATTGATTTCGATCCTCATATCCCGACGTTGGTGAACTATTTCAAGAGTGTCTGGAGTATAAACGATTTCTTCAAAATCTTCGATAGAGGGAATGGCTTCTTTCTGATAAGATTCGAGAACGAAGAGGATTTGAGGTGTGTTCTCAAAGGCGAATGGTATGTTAAGAGCAGACCTGTTGTTCTGAGAAGATGGCAAATGGAGGTGAAGTAGTCGAAGATTGTTCTGTTTGATGTTCCAGTCTAGGTTAATGTGAGAAATCTTCCGATGGAGCTATGGGATCTGAGAATGTTCAACAGAATCGGTTCTTATCTTGGTGTTCCGATGAGGATTGATGAGATGATGTTAAAGCTAAGAAGGATAGATATTGTGAGAATTCTGGTGAGAATGAACAGAGAGGCCGAGTATCCTGATAAACTGATTCTCAGAAGCGACGAAGGTCTTGAACACTGCATTGCGTTTGAGTACGACTGGATTCCGTATGTGTGTTCTCAATGTGGTTACATGGGGCATGATGAATGTGAGTCACCGTTAGTAACACCTGTGCTGAATTCGAAGGATTTGAGAAAAACAAAGATCTGGGAAGTCAAGAAGAAAAAGGCTGCTGAGGTGTTTGAAGAAATTCCTAAAGGAAGGAGTAATGCCAATGATGAATTCATTGTTGAGGAGATAGAGGATGAGGAGGAAATAAGGAGTGGAACAACAATTCATATGCCTGAAGATCTGATTATAGAGGATGATAAATTATCGAAGGAGGTGAATGAAGGAGTGGTCATTGCAGAGAAGATTGATTGCGTCATGAAGGATGATACTAGTAAGGCTAGTGAACAGAATGAAGTTATTACAGTTATGCCTAGTGGACTGAAGGAGCTGGCGTCGATGGCAGATGTTATTTCTGGTTCTATAATTCATACACCTATAGCTAATGTGTCTAAAGAATCGCCTGATAGTGATGGGAGTTCTCAAGCTTCGTCAAGTTCTTTTAATTGCTTGGTGAGAAAGGTTAGCAAGAAAGTGCCGCCAAAATATCAGGGTAAAGTGAATACGAATATCAGAATTGATAGTCTAATATCAGCTCTTGTTCCACGTGAACTGGAATTAAACTCAGAAAACACTGAGGTTGTCAGTTCAACAGTCGAAGTGTATAAATGAGTCCTTCGTGTACCATTTCCTCTTGGAATGTAAGGGGCATTAGTAATAAGCTCCTTAGTGTCCAAGAGGAGGTGAGAAGGGCAAAATGTGATGTTTTTGTCCTTGTAGAGACTAAGCTTAGATTTGGTAAGATTGAAAAGGTTATGAGAAATTTCTTTGGAGAGTATAAGTGGATTTCTAATAATAAGTCTCATGCTTTAGGACGCATTGTCATCATTTGGAAGGAGGAGAATTGTAAGGTGATGAAGATTGATGAATCTGATCAGACTATCCACTTCAGGCTCGAGAAGGAATATCTATTTCTTAATGTCACGACTGTGTATGGGCATAATGACGATTATGATAGGGAAGGACTGTGGAGGATCTTGGAAAACAGTAATTTGGTGAACTGTGGTTCGTGGGTTGTCCTTGGGGACTTTAATGCTGCGAGGAAGAACGATGAAAAGATTGGGCTGCAACCTCCTTCAAAAAAGTCTATGGAAGACTTTAAAAACTTCATGCTTGATAGTGGTATGTTGGATATGGATAGTTTTGGTCCTCATTTTACCTGGAGCAACCATCAAGATGGAGACAATTTTGTCACTTCTAAAATTGATAGAATTATATATAACGTGGAGTTCCAAACTAAGCATAACCAGTTTTATGGTGAAGTCATTTTGAATACTATTAGTGATCATAATAGAATCATGCTGACGATTGGCGAGCCTCGGAAGTATAAATCTCCTTTCAGATTTATTAATAGTTGGGCTAATCATAAAGATTTTCAGGACATTCTGGAGGGAAGTTGGAAGAAGGAAGTCGAAGGTCATGCCATGTTCAGGCTGTACAGAAAGCTGGAGAATCTTAAAACTATTCTAAAAGAGTGGAATAAAAAGGAGTTTGGAAATGTTATGGAAAACACTGCTGTGACGAATCATAGTGCTCTAGAAGCACAAAAGGCAGCTGATCTTAACCCAACTGACACTGGTTTGAGAACGATTGCTAATGCTTTGAGGAAAGAGGCTAGGTTGGCCTCTATTAGGGAGGAGGAGCTCTATAGACAAAAGTCGAGATCTCTGTGGTTGAAGGAAGGTAATATGAATACTAATTTTTTTTATTCTTCTATGAAGACTAGAAGAGCAAGGAACTCGATTAATTGCCTCAATATCAATGGTACTGTTACTAGGGATTATGATATGATTAAAAATGCTATTGCTGAGCATTACGAAGATATTTTCTGTAGTAACAATTATGGCGAGGTTTGGAAGGGGGAATGGAATGGTTCTAAAGTTTCTAAGAAGCAGAATGAGTTGTTGACGAGGCCTGTCACTAAGAAGGAACTGGATGAAGTTGTTGAAAACTTAAATGTTGATAAAATTCCTGGTCCGGATGGGTTTAACGATTACTTTTATAAGTCTGCTTGGAAGGTTATTGGAGATGATGTGTTTAATGCTGTGAAAGAGTTCTTTATGAGTAACAATATGTTGAAAGAAGCTAACATGACTTACCTTACGCTGTTACCTAAAGGAACTGATAACTCTCCGATTACTAACTGGAGACCTATAGCTTTATGTAACATTTTCTATAAACTCATATCGAAGATTCTTTCTAACAGGTTGCAGGAGTGTCTTCCTTCTATTATTGATGTTAATCAGTGTGCCTTCGTTAAAGGAAGATGTATCAAAGAAGCTACTCTGTTGACTCATGAAATCATTAGTGATATCATGAGAAAGAATGGGAAAAGTTTGTGTATTCAGGCTGATATATCTAAAGCCTACGACTCTGTAAGTTGGAAGTTTCTTTTCTCTATCATGTGCAGAATGGGGTTCTCCAATAAATGGATTCGTTGGATTGAGGTGATTTTTAGAACTTCTTCTTATCAAATTTTGGTAAATGGTGAAGCCTCTAGAACTATCTTTCCTTCTAATGGGGTGCGACAAGGGGACCCGATAGCTCCATATTTGTTTACTATCACTATGCAGGGTTTTTCAGAGATGATAAAGATGGATAATTCTTTCTCGCCTATCTAGGTCTCTAACAATTTGAGTTTCTCTCATTTGATCTTCGCTGATGACTTAATGTTGTTTGCTAAAGCTGATAACACTAGTGCTGAAGGTATAAAGCAGCTTTTGGACAAGTTTGGGTCTATGTCTGGTTTATGTGTTAATAAAAATAAAAGTATGCTCATTATGAAACATGTTCGCGAAGCTGAGGATATTTCTAATATTTTGGGTATTAAGATTGGCAAGATGGATGATACTAAGTACTTGGGTATGCCCCTATTCTCTGGTAAGTTAAGCAAGAAACACTGTGAGAAGCTTTTGGATAGAATGAAAAGAAGGATGGAAGGATGGAAAGCTAAAACTTTATCTTTTATAGGAAGAGTAGAACTAGTCAAATCGACTCTTTCTACTATGTACATCTACTGGGCTTTATCTTTCCCTATCCCTTGTTCTATTCTGGATGAGATTGACAGGACGTGCAGGAATTTTATTTGGGGGAGATCTGATGATAAGGAGAATATCCACTTATTGAAGTGGGATACCATCACTTTACCTAAGTGTAAGGACCCTGACCTGCGTTTAGGATTTACCCTATTTGTTTTGCTTGATCTTGATGCTCTGATGCTTGCTAATCACTTTTAGTGGTGATTTGGGTTTTGTAGTGCCTTGTTGAGAGTTGAGGGGGCTACTTGCAAATAACCCAAGTTTAGGGTTTTGTGTGCAAGTTTGCCATCTTGTGAGATGTTTTCCCTCTCTTTGCTTCCTCTAGGGTTGAGAGGAAGGCTTGGGCTTGTTGTTTTAGTTCTTTGGGCCTGAGTTGAGCTTGTTTGGGCCTTGAGGTGCCTTGTTTGGGCTTGCTTGAGCCTTGTGTCGGCCAAGTGAAGCTTGTGTCGCCCAACATGGTGGTGTGTCGCCCAGGTGCCCTGGTGTATCGCCTAGCAGAGCTGATGCATGTGTCGCCCATGTTGCTTGGTCTTGGTTGGTGGACACTTGGTGCATATCTTGGACAAGTGTCTCTTGGCTTGCTAGAGTGTTGGCTTGAACCCTAGGACAAGTGTCCCTTGGGTGGACGACACTTAGCATAGATCTACCTTGGTTTCTCCTCCCCTTCTTTCTATATATGTGGCTCTTTCCCTTGCCTTAGCTTCCTTTGCTCTTTTGGTCTCTCCTCCACCTTGAGTGCACAACACTCCTCACCTTCCTTGCTTGTGTTGGTCGATACACTCTCTTGGAGTAGCAGTGGTGGCCGATACCCTCTTGGAGAAGCTTGGTGGACGACAACCCTTGGACCTTGGAGTGCTTCTTCTTCCTTGGAGCTTGGAGCTTAAGGCGGGTTGCATAACTTCTAACCCTAACTTCATTACCTCTTGTTCTTGTTCTTGTTCATAAGTTAGTAGCTTAGATTTGTACCTTGCTTGTGTTTCCTTTGGTGGCCGATCTCCCCTTAGGATTTAGGGTTTCTTTGTAGCTTAGTATACCTTGTGATCTAGGGTTTGTGCTCCCTTGAGTTGGAGGTTGAAGATGACTTAGGTTGAGCGATATCCTCCCTTGTTTGGATGAGTTGGACGACATGGTACCTTTGTCTTGGTGATGGACGATATGGTACCCTCCTTGATGGACGATATGGTGTGTATGATCATGGTGTTGGGCGATACCTTGCCCTTGTGTTGGGCGATAGGGTGAACTAGGGTTATGTTGGCCGATATGATGGTGACCATGATGGGCGATAGGGTTCCTCTTGTGATGAGAAATACCCTTGTTCTTCTCATGGATGATAGGCCTTAGTATCTTGGTGGACGACAGGGCCTAGTTCGGTGAGTTAGTTGGGTCGCACGATATGCAACATGGTGCTGGCCGATAGCCCTGACGGGCGTTACCTCTTGGGTTGTGACGCGCGATAGAGTTGGGTTGTGATGGGCGTCACACCCCTGGTTTGGGTATGTGTCGGCCGATAGGCCTGGATAGGTAGTTGCACATTTTAAGGAGTGTTTTCTTCTCTCTTTCCTTCTCTCTCTTGGCCGTTGTGAGGTTCTTAGCTGGGTGTTAGCCTTGAGTGTCGGGCATCATGATGAGATGTGACGGGCGTTGCCCGATAGGGTGTGACGCGCGACACCCCTGACGCGCGACACTCCTCTCTTATGACGCTATGTCGGGATGGGCGCTGGGTGCAATGCAACGTTGCTGCCTTCCCATGCCCTAGCCGTGCGAGCTAGATATAGTGAGGGTTGTGTGTTGTAGTGAGGGTGGTATGGTTCTTAAATGACAGTTTCTAGTGTGATGGAAGTGGATGCTTATGCACCAATAAACGATAGTGATGCCTTGATTAGTAATGATAACAATGATAACGTTAATAGTGCTATTGATAGCAAAGATGCTAATAATGTAAATGATGGTGATGTCTTGTTAGTAGTGGAAGCAATAATAATGTTAATGATGATGGTAAGTGACAGTTACATTAATAGTTTGCTTAATGATATAACAATAAAGATAATAGTGGATGATGAGGCTGATAATAGTAACGATGGTAACAAGAGTAGTAATGACATGCATGATGTAAGTCTTATGCTTATTTGTTAATGGCATATCATGATAGTAGGTGTAGTCCTTATGTTGAAGCTATGATTATTGTGTATCCTAACCATGCAGGTGATGTTTAGCCATGAAAGGGCTATGAGACACATGTGATGAGTAACATTACTTTGATAGTTATTCTATGAGATTATATGTATGATGTGTTTGTCCCACGATGATGATGCGAGCCTTGAGAGGCAGTGACAGTAAATGATGAGGGATTGAGATCCTATGGTATGTGATGATCCTTGATATGGATCTGGATGGTTGGCAAGAGGACAAGTGGTAACATGTGATGTGGGATCCTTGTGATGGATCAGGTTGATGTGGTTTCCATAATAATATAATGTTGTTTACTTTCTGTTATGTTTTGCATGTTATATAACTTGGTTGAATCCTGCAATCCATCTAAAAGATACTAATTAATTACAGTGGAATTATATCAAGTAGTTTGCCCTGGCCATAGATCCATCATCGTCAGGACTTGGTGATGGTGAAACGAGTTCTCCTATGAGATAACCTGGAAGCGCATATTGTTGAATATGTGTAGGTTGCTCCTAGCCTGAAAATGAGGAGGTAAGAGTGTAACTTTGGTTGCAGACTCGAGATATGTATAGAGCATGGTGAACAGGCCCATGGCTCAGGATATGTGATATGAGAGCATGAATGCGTTCATGGCTCAGAGCACGGTGAACAGGCCCGTGGCTCAGTTTTACTAGCGCCGAGACTGGTACCAAGGCGGGCTAGAGTGAGGGTAGCCTATGGAGCTGGCCCTGTGGCTAAGACAATTTCAACATGTGACTGCGGTCCTGCTTCTGTTGTACTCGTGCACTGACCATGAGGTGGGAGGTAATGGAGTCCGGCTCTTCCATTGACCTTGTATGGCACCGCCTTGGGCTTCGCAGCCAGAGGTTGGATTTGAATGGTACGATTCAAATCCTCGGGGCATAATAATACGTAATACAACCGTTTAGTATTTACTGCTTAGGATAAACACGAAACATTGGTTGAGGCCTTATTTGTGTAGTTATTTCTGTTATATCTACAAGTTACTTCTATATTCATCAGGTATGTGATAACATGTCGTATCTTGATAATCAGGTTATGTGGTAATATATCTTGTTCTGATAATCATGTTACATATATCTTATCTTGTCAATCCTGTTCCATTGAGAGATATCTGGTTATATGCTTTGAACAGCTGGTAAGCTTGTCGGTAAGAATAGCTTTACTTTATATAAACTGCTCATGTTATATCTGTTAAATAGTTATCTGCTGTTATAGTTTATCTTGCTGAGGTTCTGTAGTTGCGGTGGGGAGTTATGTTTCCCGCTGGGACAATTATTCAATTGTCTCACCCCGCTGGTTTAACCCCTTTTTAGGTGGTCGAGCTAGACGTGGTCGTGGTGTTGCGGCCGAGCAGCTTGAGGAGCAGTAGAAGGCAAGCGTTGGACATGCTGCTGTTTTGGATGTTTTGTAGTAGAGTCTAGAGTCATCCCTGTACTCTCAGGTCCTTGGCAGTGTTTTGACGATGTTTTGCGATGAATGATCGATGATGTTTGCATATCCTGCTGATGGCTGGATGTGGGCCTTTATGTATGTGAACAGGTGGTGAACTCATGTGATGGATGAGCATCTGTTTCTATAAGCTGTATACATGTATCAGATCTTGTGTATGTATATATATGACATGTTTCTGTGCAGGATGAGGACTGGAAGGTAATAGTTTCACAGTTTATCAGTTTTCCGCAATCAGTTTTAATTAACCCGTGTTTTCATAATCTGTGGTTATGGTGATTTCCGTTCATTTCCGCATAACACCTCATTATCTGTATGATAATGGGACGTGTTGCCACAAATTTTGGTATCAAAGCTATAGGTTCGCTGAGTCTACAGGGATCTAGGACTAGGTTGAGTCTGTTCTTATGAGTTTTCTAGGTATTCTTACAACATCTTCTGCCCTCAGCGGAAGAAAAGTCAAGATGTCTGGAAACCATGAAGAACACTCTGCTGAGTACAGTGATGCTGCATCGGTTGATGGAGCAGATGGACAGGCACATGAAGATCGGGTGCCTGAGGTTCCCCAATTTAACCCAGCCATACTTGAACATCCTGCTTACCAACAACTTATGGGGCAGTTAATGGCTACGATGAATCTCATGGTTGAGCGATTACCAGTGCCTCCTCCGCGAGCACAGGTTCCCCATGGAGAAGCATCGGGTATTGGGAAGACCTTCGAGCGGCTTCGCCGAGTTGGAGCTTCGGATTATGCTGGAACGGTTGATCCAGCGGATGCAGATCTGTGGCTGACAAGTCTCGAGAAGGCTTTTCAGATTCTTAACATCCCTGAAGCAGACAAGGTAAAGCATGCTGTCTACTTTCTGAAGGGTACTGCTGGTCACTGGTGGACCATTGAGGAAGAGAAGCGGCCTGGTGAGGTGATCTGTTGGGAAGTGTTTCGACGCGAGTTCGTCACCAGATACTTACCAAAGACGTATCTGGATGAGAAGGTGAGTCAGTTCGATAACTTGAGACAAGGAACGATGAACATCACCGAGTACGAAGCCAAGTTTATGGATCTGTTGAGGTTTTGTCCTCACATGGCGGCAACAGATGAGGAACGAATCAGACGATTCTAGAAGGGTTTGAGTGCTGAGTTGAAGACCCCGGTGTCTGCATTAGAGAATCGAGAACGGTTTACTACATTCGTAGAATCTATTCGACGGATCAAAAGGACAGTAAGGGAGAAAAGAGAGTCTATGTCTCTTAAAAGACCTGCTCAGTTTCAAGGACGGAGGTTTGGTGGTTTTAAGAAGCCCAGGTTTCCGGCACCGTCAGCAATGAGAAGTTCTGGTGTACCATCTCAGTGGTCTCCGAGTAAGGGGAAAGGTTATGTTTCTTCGCCGTCTAAGGCACACAGTTCAGCTTCTGTGGCAGTGACAGGGCCAGCTAGGCCACGGTTTGAGGACAATTCATGTCATCTTTGTGGACAAGTCGGGCATTTCAGGCTTAATTGCCCGAATAGAGATGTTGAAGTAACGCAGCAGCCGAGGCAGAGTTTTCAGAGGTCAGAGAGACCACAACCCAGTGGTAGCAGAGGACGAGGACGCGGTCAAGCGTCTCAAGCTGGATCATCTGCTCAAGGAAGCAGAGGTCGTGGACAGCAAGCAATGACTCGATTCTATGCTATGAGTCAGCCGGAGGCGATAGTCAACCCACGAGTGGTGACAGGTCAGATGGAGTTATTTCATTCTGATATGTCTTCTTCTTGCTTTATATCTGTTTTGGTTGACCCGGTTGCTACACACTCTTTTATCGCCTATAGTATGCTTGAACACTGTCGTTTACCTGTTAGTTGTAAGAGGGATAGTTTGTTGTTAGAAACCCCTCTTGATGGTTCCTCTTTGCTTCGAGAAGAGTTTCCATCTTGTATTTTGTCTTTTTCGAGACATCGTATCCAAGTGGATCTTATACCACTTGATATGGATGGTTTCGATGTTATCCTTGGGATGGATACCTTAGAGAAGTATAAGGTTGTCTTGGACTATGGTTCCAAGCAGGCAGTGTTTGATGTCGCTGGAGAGAAGTGGACCTTCCAGGGAGATAGGAAGATCCTTCTGACGTGTTTGGTATCAGCTATGGTGGCGGATAAGTTGTTACGACAGGGATGTGAGGCGTTCTTAGCTCATGTGGTGGATACCGTTGTAGTTAACAAGGCGAAAGGTCCTAGTCTTGAGGAGGTATCCGTGGTTCGAGAGTTTGCAGACGTGTTTCCTGAGGAGTTTACTAGTGTTCCTCCACCCCGAGAGATTGATTTTGAGATCAATCTGGTTCCAGGAACACAACCAGTTGCACAGTCAGCATATAGGATGGCTCCAGTAGAGATGGCAGAGTTGAAGAAGCAGTTGCAAGAGTTGTTGGAGAAAGGTTTTATCCGACCGAGTACGTTGCCGTGGGGTGCTCCCGTGTTGTTCGTTAAGAAGAAGGATGGTTTGATGCAGTTGTGTATAGACTACCAACAGTTGAACAAGGTCACGATCAAGAATAAGTACCCATTGCCGAGGATAGATGATCTGTTTGATCAGTTGCGTGGTGTTACAGTGTTTTCGAAGATCGATCTACGGTCTGGATATCATCAGTTGAGAATAAAGGCAGATGACATACCAAAGTCAGCTTTCAAGATGAGGTATGGTCATTTCGAGTTCGTGGTTATGCCGTTTGGGTTAACCAATGCGCCATAAACTTTCATGGACCTGATGAACAGGGTGTTCCGTCCGTTCTTGGATCAGTTTGTTGTAGTCTTTATAGATGACATCTTGATCTATAGTCGGGACAGGCCAGAGCATGAACAACATCTTCGTCGAGCGTTGACTCTTCTTCGTCAACATCAGTTGTATGCCAAGTTCAGTAAGTGTGAGTTCTGGCTGGATGAAGTGACTTTCTTGGGTCACGTGATATCTGCTAAAGGAGTCAAAGTGGATCCGAAGAAGGTGGAATCCGTTGCGGATTGGGAACAACCGAAGACGCCGACAGAAGTTCGTAGTTTCCTTGGTTTGGCAGGATATTACCGAAGGTTTATCAAGGATTTCAGTGTGATCGCGTTGCCGATGACGAAGTTAACCAGGAAGGATGTACCTTTTGTTTGGGATGATCGATGTCAGCAAGCTTTCCAAAGTTTAAAGGAGAAGTTGACCAGTGCTCCAGTGTTGATCTTGCCAGAGCCTGGGAAAGGCTATGTTGTTTTCTGTGATGCTTCCAAGAAAGGTTTAGGTTGTGTGTTGATGCAGAAAGATCATGTGGTTTCTTTTGCCTCGCGACATCTCAAGAAGCATGTGGAGAACTATTCAACTCATGACCTGGAGTTGGCAGCAGTGGTTCATGCGTTAAAGATTTGGAGACACTATCTGTATGGGGAAGTGTGTCAGATCTTTACGGATCATAAGAATCTGAAGTACATCTTTACGCAACAAGAGTTGAACATGTGACAACGACGATGGATGGAGTTGATCAATGATTACGATTGCACTATCGAGTATCATCCTGGTAAGGCAAATGTGGTAGCTGATGTGCTTAGCAGGATGTCTTCTTCTCTTTCTTCAAAGAAGGCACAGTTGAGTTCTCTGGTATGCCATAGGCGAGATATGTTTGTTTCTCTGCGACAGATGAATGTGCAGATGGAAGTTTCTTTGTTGTCTGGTCTTTTCGCATAGATGCAAGTTAAGCCTATGTTGAGACAGTAGATCAAGGATGCACAACAAACAGATGATGCGGTAAAGTTGATCAGATCAGAGTTCGGCAGCGACAAGCGTGATGGGTTTCATGAGTCCGAGGATGGGCTAGTTTGCTATCGTGACAGGATGGTGGTTCCAGATACTGATAATCTGAGGGAGTTGGTGCTTGAGGAAGAACATACGTCGATGTATGCGATGCATCCATGTGTCACCAAAATGTACCATAATCTAAAGGACTTGTATTGGTGGCCCGGTTTGAAAAGAGATGTAGCCGAGTTCATGGCGAGATGTGTGGTGTGTCAGCAAGTGAAGGCTGAACATCAGAAGTCGGCAGGTACGTTGCAACCGTTGCCGATACCGCAGTGGAAATGGGATCATATAACCATGGATTTCATAGTTGGTCTACCCCGGACAACTAGGAATCATGATTCCATTTGGGTGATAGTGGACAGATTGACAAAGTCTGCCCATTTTCTACCAGTGAAGACGACGTATACATCTGAGAAACTAGCTCGAGTATATGTGGATGAGATAGTACATTTTCATGGAGTGCCAGCGACGATAGTTTCTGATAGAGGTCCTCAGTTTACGAGTCATTTTTGGGAACAATTGCACAGAGCGTTGGGAATGCAGTTGAGGTTCAGTACAACTTTTCACCCGCAGACAGATGGACAGTCTGAGAGGACTATTCAGATTTTGGAAGATCTTCTTCGAGCTTGTGTTTTGCAGTTTCTAGGCAACTGGGATGTACATCTGAGTTTGATAGAGTTTGCCTACAACAATAGTTATCAGCGAAGCATCAACATGGCTCCTTATGAGGCTTTGTATGGAAGAAAGTGCAGATCTCCTTTGTGTTGGTATGAGTCTGGTGAGTATCAGCTTTTGGGTCCTGAGTTAGTACAACAGATGACAGAAAAAATCAAGGTAATACAACAACAGTTGAAAGTGGCACAGGACAGGCAGAAGTCTTATGCAGACAATTGCCGACGACCTTTGAAATTCCAGGTAGGAGACAAAGTGTATCTCAAAGTCTCACCGTGGAAAGGTGTGCTAAGGTTTGGACGGAAGGGTAAGTTGGCACCCAGGTATATGGGGCCTTACTCAGTCATATCACGTGTTGGCAAGGTGGCTTACGAGTTGAAGTTGCCTCCAGAGTTGCACAGGTTGCATCCAGTGTTTCATGTCAGTATGTTGAAGAAAAGTCATCCGGATTCAAGTACAATGATATAGCCAGTTGAGGTTGAGCTTGATGCAGATGTGACCTACGAGGAGGGTCCTATGGCGATCCTTGACAGAAGGATCAATAAGCTGAAGAGGAAGGACCTGGCTCTTGTAAAGGTTCTTTGGCAGCGCCGTGGCGTAGAAGAAGCCACGTGGGAGCTTGAGGAAGAGATGAGGAGAAAGTATCCCTCGCTTTTCTCTTCGGATTTCGGGGACGAAATTCCTTAAAGGGGGTTAGCTTGTAAGGACCCTGACCTGCGTTTAGGGTTTACCCTGTTTGTTTTGCTTGATCTTGATGCTCTGATGCTTGCTAATCACTTTTAGTGGTGATTAGGGTTTTGTGGTGCCTTATTGAGAGTTGAGGGGGCTACTTGCAAATAACCCAAGTTTAGGGTTTTGTGTGCAAGTTTGCCATATTGTGAGATGTTTTCCCTCTCTTTGCTTCCTCTAGGGTTGAGAGGAAGGCTTGGGCTTGTTGTTTGAGTTCTTTGGGCCTGAGTTGAGCTTGTTTGGGCCTTGAGGTGCCTTGTTTGGGTTTGCTTGAGCCTTGTGTCAGCCAAGTGAAGCTTGTGTCGCCCAACATGGTGGTGTGTCGCCCAGGTGCCCTAGTGTGTCGCCCAGCAGAGGTGATGCATGTGTCGCCCATGTTGCTTGGTCTTGGTTGGTGGACACTTGCTTCATATCTTGGACAAGTGTCTCTTGGCTTGCTAGAGTGTTGGCTTGAACCCTAGGACAAGTGTCCCTTGGGTGGACGACACTTAGCATAGATCTACCTTGGTTTCTCCTCCCCTTCTTTCTATATATATGGCTCTTTCCCTTGCCTTAGCTTCCTTTGCTCTTTTGGTCTCTCCTCCACCTTGAGTGCACGACACTCCTCTCCTTCCTTGCTTGTGTTGGCCGATACACTCTCCTGGAGTAGCAGTGGTGGTCGATACCCTCTTGGAGAAGCTTGGTGTACGATAACCCTTGGACCTTGGAGTGCTTCTTTTTCCTTGGAGCTTGGAGCTTAAGGCGGGTTGCATAACTTCTAACCCTAACTTCATTACCTCTTGTTCTTGTTCTTGTTCATAAGTTAGTGGCTTAGATTTGTACCTTGCTTGTGTTTCCTTTGGTGGCCGATCTCCCCTTAGGATTTAGGGTTTCTTTGTAGCTTAGTATACCTTGTGATCTAGGGTTTGTGCTCCCTTGAGTTGGAGGTTGAAGATGACTTAGGTTGAGCGATATCCTCTTTTGTTTGGATGAGTTGGACGACATGGTACCTTTGTCTTGGTGATGGATGATATGGTACCCTCCTTGATGGACGATATGGTGTGTATGATCATGGTGTTGGGCGATACCTTGCCCTTGTATTGGGTGATAGGGTGAACTAGGGTTATGTTGGCCGATATGATGGTGACCATGATGGGTGATAGGGTTCCTCTTGTGATGAGCAATACCCTTGTTCTTCTCATGGACGATAGGCCTTAGTATCTTAGTGGACAACAGGGCCTAGTTCGGTGAGTTAGTTGGGTCGTACGATATGCAACATGGTGCTGGCCGATAGCCCAGGCGAGCGTTACCTCTTGGGTTGTGACGCGCGATAGAGTTGGGTTGTGACGGGCGTCACGCACCTGGTTTGGGTATGTGTCGGCCCATAGGCCTAGATAGGTAGTTGCACATTTTAAGGAGTGTTTCCTTCTCTCTTTCCTTCTCTCTCTTGGCCGTTGTGAGGTTGTTAGCTGGGTGTTAGCCTTGAGTGCCGGGCGTCGTGATGAGCAGTGACGGGCATTGCCCGATAGGGTGTGATGCGCGATAGGGTGTGATGCGCGACACCCCTGACGTGCGACACTCCTCTCTTGTGACGCTGTGTCGGGCTGGGCGCTGGGTGCAATGCAGCGTTGCTGCCTTCCCATGCCCTAGCCGTGTGAGGTAGCTATAGTGAGGGTTGTGAGTTGTAGTGAGGGTGGTATGGTTCTTAAATGACGGTTTCTAGTGTGATGGAAGTGGATGCTTATGCACCAATAATCGATAGTGATGCCTTGATTAGTAATGATAACAATGATAACGTTAATAGTGCTATTGATAGCAAAGATGCTAATAATGTAAATGATGGTGATGTCTTGTTAGTAGTGGAAGCAATAATAATGTTAATGATGATGGTAAGTGACAGTTACATTAATAGTTTTCTTAATGATATAACAATAAAGATAATAGTGGATGATGAGGTTGATAATAGTAACGATGGTAACAAGAGTAGTAATGACATGCATGATGTAAGTCTTATGCTTATTTGTTAATGGCATATCATGATAGTAGGTGTAGTCCTTATGTTGAAGCTATGATTATTGTGTATCCTAACCATGCAGGTGATGTTTAGCCATGAAAGGGCTATGCGACACATGTGATGAGTAACATTACTTTGATAGTTATTCTATGAGATTATATGTATGATGTGTTTGTCCCACGATGATGATGCGAGCCTTGAGAGGCAGTGACAGTAAATGATGAGGGATTGAGATCCTGTGGTATGTGATGATCCTTGATATGGATCTGGATGGTTGGCAAGAGGCCAAGTGGTAACATGTGATGTGGGATCCTTGTGATGGATCAGGTTGATGTGGTTTCCATAATAATATAATGTTGTTTACTTTCTGTTATGTTTTGCATGTTATATAACTTGGTTGAATCCTGCAATCCATCTAAAAGATACTAATTAATTACAGTGGAATTATATCAAGTAGTTTGCCCTGGCCATAGATCCATCATCGTCAGGACTTGGTGATGGTGAAACGGGTTCTCCTACGAGATAACCTGGAAGTGCATATTGTTGAATATGTGTAGGTTGCTCCTAGCCTGAAAATGAGGAGGTAAGAGTGTAACTTCGGTTGCAGACTCGGGATATGTATAGAGCATGGTGAATAGGCCCATGGCTCAGGATATGTGATATGAGAGCATGAATGCGTTCATGGCTCAGAGCACGGTGAACAGGCCCGTGGCTCAGTTTTACTAGCGCCGAGACCGGTACCAAGGCAGGCTAGAGTGAGGGTAGCCTATGGAGCTGGCCCTGTGGCTAAGACCACTTCAGCATGTGACTGCGGTCCTGCTTGTGTTGTACTCGTGCACTGACCACGAGGTGGGAGGTCATGGAGTCCGGCTCTTCCATTGACCTTGTATGGCACCGGCTTGGGCTTCGCAGCCAGAGGTTGGATTTGAATGGTACGATTCAAATCCTCGGGGCATAATAATACGTAATACAGCCGTTTAGTATTTACTACTTAGGATAAACACGAAACATTGGTTGAGGCCTTGTTTGTGTAGTTATTTCTGTTATATCTACATGTTACTTCTATATTCATCATGTATGTGATAATATGTCGTATCTTGATAATCAGGTTATGTGGTAATATATCTTGTTCTAATAATCATGTTACATATATCTTATCTTGTCAATCCTATTCCATTGAGAGATATCTGGTTATATGCTTTGAACAGCTGGTAAGCTTGTCGGTAAGAATAGCTTTACTTTATATAAACTGCTCATGTTATATCTGTTAAATAGTTATCTGCTGTTATAGTTTATCTTGCTGAGGTTCTGTAGTTGCGGTGGGGAGTTATGTTTCCCGTTGGGACAATTGTTCAATTGTCTCACCCCACTGGTTTAACCCCTTTTTAGGTGGTCGAGCTAGACGTGGTCGTGGTCGTGGTGTTGCGGCCGAGCAACTTGAGGAGCAGTAGAAGGCAAGCGTTGGACATGCTGCTGTTTTGGATGTTTTGTAGTAGAGTCTAGAGTCATCCCTGTACTCTCAGGTCCTTGGCAGTGTTTTGACGATGTTTTGCGATGAACGATCGATGTTGTTTGCATATCCTGCTGATGGCCGGATGTGGGCCTTTATGTATGTGAACAGGTGGTGAACTCATGTGATAGATGAGCATCTATTTCTGTAAGCTGTAGACACGTATCAGATCTCGTGTATGTATATATATGACATGTTTCTGTGCAGGATGAGGACTGGAAGGTAATAGTTTCACAGTTTATCAGTTTTCCGCAATCGGTTTTAATTAACCCGTGTTTTCATAATCTGTGGTTATGGTGATTTCCGTACGTTTCCGCGTAACACCTCATTATCTGTATGATAATGGGATGTGTTGCCACACTAAGTACGAAGGGGGTCTTGGTATCAGGAAGAGCAGAGAGGTGGCAGAAGCTTGTCTCATCATGAACACCTGGGATGTGGCTAGGAAAAAGGATTCCTTATGGGTTAAGTGGATTAGCGAGAAATACTTAAGGAAGGTGTCTTTCTGGTTGATTGAAAATTCTGTAAACTATTCCTGGATGTTTAACAATGTGATTCATATGAGGAGTAGTCTTTTGAATTTGGTTGATATTAAAATTGGTGATGGTAGTAATGTGGATATTTGTGGAGACCCTTGTTTCAACGGTAAGTTTTTTCATGAAGTCATTGAGAAATGGATTTCCATTAGAGATAGCATCCCCATAGGTGCTAAGATGAATTCTATTATCAAGGATGGGAATTGGTGTATTAAGGAGTCGAGGTGTTCCTTGACAGTGCTTGAAAAGCTGAGTAAAGTTCAGATTGCTAAAGGCTGCAGAGATAGTTTTTTGTTGAAGGGCCAATGTGATGTTAAGATTAAGAATGTTTGGGAGATGATCAGACATAAAGGCAACGAGAAAAACATTTTTAAATGGCTCTGGAAGTCAAAAAGCAGTATGAATGCAAAGCTGTTTACTTGGAAAGCTATTCATAACAAAATTCCCACTAATGACTATATGAGAAGAAGAGGGATTTCTATTACTTAGATTTGTATTCTTTGTATGAAAGGCTATGAGGATACAAATCATATTTGTTTTGAATGTGATTTCGCCAAGGCTTTGTGGAACTGTGCTTTAAAAGATAAGCTTATTGAAAGTATTCCTTTAAGTTGGGATTCAATTGCTGATATGAAGGAGAGGAAGGATGGGGTTATTATCCCTCTTATTGTGTATCACTGTTGGTCTGAAAGGAACAAGAGGGTTCATGAGAATATCCACAAAGATGTGCTTACTCTTTGGAAGATTATTGATTCTGAATTTTACATGATTATCAATTAATTGCGCAGGGTTGCTGTCCTCTGTTGGCTGTTCTCCTTTGGTGGTTTTATTGCTTTTCAGTCTGTTCTTTTTGGGTCAAGGAGCTGATGGCGTTGTTTTCTTAAGGAGCTGGTGTTTGGCAGAGATTAATCTATGGCAGCTCGACCGTTGGCATTTTCTGTTTCTTGTTGCTCTTTATCTGGATATGGTTTTCTGGAGGTTGGTTTTCTGTCTACTGAGAATGTTGATTAGCTTGTTGAGATCACGCTCTCTTCGTTGTTAAAGAAGTGCTGCAGATTTTCTTGATGTTTATTCTGCTTTTTCTGGCGATGGTTGAGTCCCCATCCTACTCTGGATGTCGACGCTCCCCTCTCACCGTTCATTTGATGGCTGATGAGAGGGTCGAGTCACCATCCTGTGTGGATGTCGACGCTCCCCTCCCATTCCATCATGGTGGTTGGTCTTTGTTTTGATCTAGACCATGTTTAGAAGTTGTTGTATCTATACGCTCTGCAGGTGATGTGCTTGTTGATAGAGATTCGGGTGTGGGTCTTTCCTTGTTGTTTGATGCTGGATGATGCTGGAAAGAGATGTTTTGGTGTTGCTCTCTCTGGATTTTCTTAAAGTCTATTTCTTGCTGAAGATCGGCTGGTTCTGGATGATTGGTTTTGCTGCTGGCAGGTGTTATGATGGAGGATCATCTTAGATCATATGTCTTGCTGCTCTTGATTTGAATCATATGATGGACATTCTTTCTTGAGACATATATCTTGTTGAAGATTTAGTTGTGATGATATATCTTCTATCTCAACTCTTTTCTGCTTGGTGTACAGTCATTTGGATCCTTGGTTTCTGGGTTTTCAGAGTGGCACTAATGTCATAGTCTCCTTGGTGGCCTTCTGTTTAGCGTTTCTTTGAAGAAAAGATTAGCTTGCAAATGTGTTTGCTGCTGTGGTATGATCTTCTCTGGAAGGGATCTACTTGTTTCCTATCTGCTGTGGTCTGAAGATTTTCTTCTGCACTCTTTTTTTGATATATGATCTTCTCTGTACAGATACATTTCTTTTTCCTTTTGTTTCTCGTTTTGAGAAATGATATGTTCTGTAAGCCTTTTACAAAAAAAATCAAAAAAAGCCTCACGAGTTTTGCCGATAAAAAAAAAGATAGTTATGGACCTCCTTTCCTCATCCCTAAGCATATTGGTGCAATTAGTATCTTGATAGCTTGATAGCCTCTGGATCTCAAATGATAGAGTAAAGGGATGGGATTTGTTTTTGTAGGATTATAGAAAAACAATTGGAAAAGAAAATAGATAAATAGTTTAAGTAATCTACTAGAGCTTGAGTCCCTTTAACCCTCCTCATAATCATGCAGCCTTCAAGTGTGGCTTATACTCCATTTTAGATGAAGGATCCTTCTAGAAAGAGTAGGTTCAAACTATGGAACAAAGAGGAATTCCCTCTCTGAACTTCAAATAGTGAAAATAGGTTAGACTTCATTTTGGATCTAGGGGTATGTATGGGTGGATTAGAGAATCAAGGTGGACTAAAGGATCAATTCAAAAAATAAATAGGAATTTTATCAAAGGGGACATGGATTGCTTCATTCTATAGGGAGGGCAATGCGGTAAGATATATGATTCAGCCTTGCAACACTCTTGTTGGATGAGATTAATCTATCAAAGGAGTCCCCTACTAGTAAAGTTGTTTTCCTTATCTAAGTTTCTGAACTCTTAAAGGTTTCCAATTGATCTTGTTTTTGGAATTTCATTTTGAATACAAGATTGTATCTTAAGAAATTAAATATGATTTTTAAAGGAAAAGATAAGTTAACACTTGAAGTCCAGTTATTACCTATATCCCTTTTGGGTAGAATTGAGAGAAAATAGATCATCGAGTTTAAGGAAAATTGAGCTTCCAACTAGGGAATGAATTGAATATATCCCTTTATGATTAATAATAAACATTTTAAAGAGATAAATAAATCCAATAGAATCGCTAATCGGAATTGGGAACTGAATAATTAAATTCTTGGAGAAATCAATTTAGGAATTTTATCAGAAAGGGGTTGTCGAAAGCTCATTTAGAGTCAAATTGGTGCTTTGATCCATAGAACATATGTACCTTATCCCCTGACATGCATAAAATTGGTAGATGGAAGGATTAAATGAGAAGGAAAAATTGATTAGTGTCTAAGAAATGGGATAATATTCCATCCTGAGCTAGAAAGCTAATTTCATTATCGTTGTTGATTAAATGATTCTGAAGACTTCCATTCCAAACCTTCTCTAGGTTATAGAAAGTAAGAATATTAGACCCAAACCATTACAATCATTTTTATATTTTAGCATCAAAAATATTTGTAAAGAATAATGATTCCATGTATCCATTAAAAATGAAGATGTGAAGAAAGTATGTAAATCATATTCATCACCATTGCATCAAAATATCAAGCATATTTTCCCAAAATCTTGATGTGAAGAATAAAAAATGTGAAGAGAATTTTATCCAATTAAAAAGCTATCATATAGCTTCAACCCACTCGATAAATGTTGACAAACATATTTAAATTGGAGTATTTTCCTTGGTTGCAAAACGAGAACCACTCACATTATTTCTACCTAATGGGTCCTTGGAGTGATACAAAACATTCAATCAATTTAATATCCTTTATAATATATGTAGGGATAGTGGAGGTTCCCAAGGAGCTAATGACAAAAATGTGGTGGTAAAGGAACAAGATTAGTGGGTATTGAGGAGAGTGATATTTATATGATCACCGGATAGAACCATGTTAGGAAAAAGGTTTTTGATATGATGTCCACAAAACATTGGATAATCCTAAATATGATGTCAAAATGACGTGAACAACATTTCTCAATCAAACTAAACTGTAACTTAACAACGGTTAGGTTGTTGGAAACCTAAAAAGTCCCCCGTTCACATACTCAACTAGATACATATAAGTCTTGGTGTAAATATCTTATTTAATTATTATTTTTTTGAAAGTTTTTCCTTGTAGGTAAATAACTTATGTACAAGGAATTATCAATCACATATACTCAATTTTACTTCATTAAAATTTATCCAAGGAGGAAAAAAAATCCAAAGAAAAGAACATATTTTTGATAGAAAGTAATATTTGGAGGGAAGTACATTTTCTGAATGAAATCTGGTTGCTTGGAGGGAAAAATTTCTTTGAGGCAAATGGTTTAACTTTATGAAAACAAATTTGTTTAAGAACGAAACATTTGGCAAGAAACTTTTAGTTGGAATAAGACAAAACCCCAACATAATATATTACTTGCAGGGAACCTATTTACTATAAGGGAACCATATCGATGTAGGTATAGAACTCTTGGTAATGAATTTTAATTTTACTATAAGGGAACCTAAAGAAGAGACTTGGTCCACAATTTGAATTATTTTCATTGATAAATAAAGAATCCAATTTTTCAATATGCTAAAAATATGAATTTGCACACCACAATCACACCAATAAGATATGAATATACTACATATAACATTCATATCTTACAAAATGATCTTTGCAGAACTCAAGAAGCAATTACCAAAGTCAATGATATCAATCAATTTTCTCATTATCTTGCTCACATAGTAAAAACACTAACATCTAGATATAATCATGACTGTGAACATTCGGTAGATAATAATAAAATTATCTAGCAACTATTATGTTCTCTAAGACCAAACTTGCTTTATTTAAATGAGTTTCATTAGCATTATTTTTTTTATTTAGATATCGATTATTAAAAATGGTGATGATTCCATAAAAGAGAAAGGAAAAAAGATTGCTAGAGATCATATATGTGATTCTATGAAATATAACACATATCATATCTTTCAACTATGTCAGACAATGTTTGGCATCATATCATATTTTCATTGAACTTAGAATGTTGAGTACTATGTTCACATAATCATAATGCAGGGGTTTTAAGGAAGAAGGGTACAATATACAATCAATGTGACTACCATACCTAAAACAACATGAAAAGCGTGCATGTGTTTGAAAAGAACATGTCAAGAAATCATTTTGAAAGATGGCCAGCACACCGATAGAAAAGACACTTGAAAGGACTTTACATGATCAACACACATGGGAGAAAGTTATGAATTTTATAATCCGCATGGTCGATAATATCGAGGAGTATATCAACGAAAGGAAGATAACTATCAACTTCTACTCAGCCAAATAGTGAAGACATCAAGACAATATAATACAATTCGAAGATATGGGGCAAGAAAAACAGCAGTTAAGTACAAAATTAGGTTGGACTGTAATTTCAGTAGCACTTGTATAGCATACTGTGGTGGTGACTTGTCTTCAGGTCTCTATTACTTTTTATATAGAATATTGTGCATGCACATGTCTCAGACAAAGCACGTACACCTACTAGTGTACATATATAAAGGCTTATTGAATCTAACCTATGGATATATAGCACATAACGTAATGTAATTAGGCCCCATTTTTCAAGTAATGAGAAAGGAGAAACACCTTTACTAACCCAATAAAAATGAAACGGATATACCACAAACGATAAAAGTTGGTAGGTAGACTGCCGCGCGCCATGTCCAAATACGAGCAATGTCGTTGTACTACTGGAATGCATTATATTGCAGGCTAGCTACTGGAAGATCTGACTGATTTGTGCACCAATTCCTAAAATATCGTTTGCCAATTGCAGTCCTGTTTTAAAACCCCCCCAAGAAGTTTCCAATTTAGCCCTCTCCCGGCGGTAATCACTAGGCTCTGCTTCAAATTGATTCTTCTCCGACCATTCTATGGCCTCGCTAATTAGTTGCTGCATCCAGCTTGGATGAAACGAGCTTGTTCTCGATTTGCTTCTTAAGACGATATGCATATTCATCCAACTCATGTTTTGCCGATGCAAGCTGCGTTCTCATCTCATCTTCTGCCTTGTATTTCTCAGCATCAAGAATCATCCGATCTATTTCTTCTCTTGTTAGCCTCCCTCTATTATAGTGCATGATGATTTTTCCCGACTTCCTTGTCTTTATTTCCACCGCAGTTACAGTCAAGACACTGTTCGAATCAATGTGAAAGGTGACGTCAAATTTGACGCGACCTGCTCGCGTGGTAAGCCACATATACTGAATTCACCCAGAAAATCGTTATCAGCTGCCATAGCACGTTCGCCCTCGAAAATTCTAAAACGGGCATCTTGTTGATCGTCGTATGCTGTTACCCAGTCAGTCCTTTGAGTAGCAGGGATAGTGGTGTTCCGTGGGATAACAATCTTCATGAACCCTTTATGGTTACGGATACCTAGCTAGAGAAAGAGGCATGCTGTCTTGAAGAACTAAGTTTTTAACCAACTTGTTGCTTTCACCACCCAGGATGGCAGCTTGAACGGCTGCACCATATGCTATGGCTTCATCGGGGTTTATGGACTGACAGAAAGAGTTTACATTTAGAAACTCCTTTAATAGAGTCTGAATCCTGGGAATGCGAAAAGATCCGCCAACAAGGACAACATCATCAAGATGGCTCTAGTTTATGTTGGCATCTTTCAAGCATAGTCCAACTATAGTTATACATGACTCAAACAAGTCCATGTTCAGATCATCAAACTTCGCTCTGGTTACCTTCGTATATATTGAGATCTATGCCATCATACAAAGAGTCAATGTGAACCACCTGCTCGGTCGTGGTTGCAGAAAGCATCCGCTTGACTTCCTCACATTTGGTCTTCATCCTCTGAAGAGCGCGAGGGCTATTGGAAATGTTTACTCTCCACTTCTGTTCAAATTCTTTTGCAAAATGCTCCATGAGGCGGTTATCAAAATCTTGTCCCCCGAGGTGTGTGATCTCCAAACTTGGCCTTCACCTCAATCACGCCGCCTCGTTTGATCTCAAGAAGTGTCACATCAAAAAAGTTCCACCACCTCGGTCAAAGTTAAGCACATTCTTCTTCTTAACATCTCCACTTTTGATCTTTTCAAGCCCATAAGCCAATGCAACATCAGTAGGCTCGTTGATGATGCGCAAAACGACGAGACCCACAATCCTAGCAGCATCTATGGTTGCGCAGCGCTGTGTATCATTAAAGTAGGCTGGAACGGTCACTACAGCGTATTGAACAGAGCACCCTAAGTAAACCTCAGCAATTTGCTTCATGTGGTAGAGGGCCATAGCGGAGATTTCTTCAGCTGAGAATTGCTTTCTTTCACCCTTAAATTCCACGTCAAAAAGTGGCCTATCTTCTGTCCCTAAGACCACACTAAATGGCCAGTGCTTCATGTCATTCTCGACAGATGCGTCACTATATTTTCTTCCAATCAGTCGCTTTGAATCTGGCAACGAAAATATAAGTTTGTTAGAAGAAAGCAAAGTTATACTTCAAATATTTGTTTCACGATTAGTACTCTCGTGTAGGTGGAGTACAATATTTTCTTTTGATGAAAAGTTCATAGATTAGAATAAAATTAACAGACAACCGCTGGTTAATTTGGAGTAACGTAATATAAATAACGTAATATAAATTCTCTGTAACACGCCTGAAACAGGCATCCTGGAACAGGGAATTCGATCCCACATAATGGGGGTGGATCGTAGTTAGGGTTGTAATCCTCTATCCCAGACTCGTGTACCGACCATCTATATTACAAAGGTGTGGGAATAAAGGCGGTCCCACACGGCGTGCAATCGTTGTTGGAGTTCACGTACAGACTAAGGGCATGTTTGCTTTGCTGTATTTTCCGATAATGGATAGTATTCTTAGATCCAGCTGATAAAAGATTACGTTTGGTTAATGGGAGATGTAAAAAAGGATGAATCCATGACTTTTGATCTGGCAGTCGTGGATGTATTTTCGATCCCTTTTCAAAACCGAGGAACGCCGGCATCCCACAGGCTGCACCAGAGGCTTGAGCATCTACTTGACAGCTGTTACGCACCAAAAAGGTTCATCCGTATACAATCTCACCGCGTGACCCCACCAGAAAAGTTCAACCCGCCCTGCAATCTCGCTCTACCAACTGAAAAATACAACAGAGTTATACGGCAAAAGCAAACATAAACTTGATATGTCTGCAATTTCTAAAACCCAGCAGCATCAGAGTCCTGGAATAGTGTAATGCAGTATTTATGCAAATCCAGCTGTATTCGGCAATCCAAACGTGCCCTAAATGGGACAGACAAAGAGATAGAAAGTGGGGGAACAGGAGATATGAACCCATCGTTAACGCAAACCAAACAAATAAGTATACAACTTGTTTGATGCAATTCATTTTATAGTGGGCATTCAAACTTTTATAATTTATGAAAATCAAAACAATAAAAGTAGAATTACTCAATCTTCTGGATTTCCGCTTTTACGCAATCATTACTCTTCAATAAGTTAAATTCTGAAAGGACACACAGTCGCATGTCCATTCATATATACTTAGATATATTAAAAATATTATCTCCTCTCATTCACTCCAAGTAAATATGGAACCCGATATTGAGAGTCTATATTTTACAATAACTTTGATTTTTGGCCGATTTTAGTCATTTACCACGATATTAAAATGAGACATTGTTGTCAACATGAAAAATAATGTAATGAATGTGGGCACCTATGATGAATCTCTACCACTTCCCTTTTTTCTTTGCACATGTTAGAAAGTGAAATCAATTTATTTCCCTCAAACAAGTTCAATAGGTTTCATGTGTTTGTCTTCACTTACATCAGTTTCACTTTAAGTTGATGAACCTTGAAGAAGAAGCTCAATTCCATCGAACAAAATTTGATATTTCAAATTGCATCTAACCAGGGAGTGGTTTTCTATTAATTTCTTCTCTGACAAGTAAAATACTAGAAAACCAAATTATGAAAATTATCACTTCTTTAGTGTGAAAACCATATGCTTGCTACTTTCTTGCATAAGGCCTCTTGCAAAACTTTTCCACACCAAATGACTTATGTAACAATTTCTCAAAGATCATCCCTAGACCCTAGAAACGTAAAAAGGAAACGTCTTAATGAAACAAAAATATCATCTAAACTTTATCTTAAAGTGGGTTGTTTTGACTAGCAATAGATCTAGGATTTTTCTATGTTTTGTGTCCTTATGTTTTGGTTTAGAGGGCTATCTAGAAAATTTAGAGACCAAAAGCAAAGCAGCCCTATGCATGTTTAGGTGGCTTGTAAGAGGTTAAGAAGGTATTGATAACCCCAACTTACTATTCGATAATAAAGCCAGGAGTTGTATTATATATGAGTTTAGATCAATTGACATATATGAACTTGCACCTCAGGTATGTAGGTACAACCTATTGAACCCTAGAAACCACCCAATACTTATAAATAAAGAACATGTTTCAACATTAGAGTGACCTTGGCACTACACATTTCTAGAGATATTTGAAATCCCTTTAGAACCGAAAGAATTTTTTAACCAAAAAGTCTTTGCATTGTGCTGATAAAAAATTATTCAAATAGACATTTTCTACCACTTTAGATAATTGAACTGCTATCTTGCAAGGTAGTGGGATAGATACATTGTCCTTTTGAATGTATCATTCTCTTCTGTATTGTTAGCATGACTGTAGTACAAGGGATAATGTGGGGTTTAATCTTGCATGAGAATCCTATAATATAATCAAATTCTCATCCACTTTAAAGTTAGATAAGCTTTTCTTTCCTATTTGTGTTTTTATGATAATATAGACTTTAGTAAGAAACCTAGGTATCAAATCCCTTCTTGCATCATATATTGGAGTTTTATCATAACCTTAGGTCATTTATCACAATTTTGTATTTTTTACTAGAGTTATCATTCATGTTTAAAAGTTTATAATGGATCCATTTTTGGGGTTTCATCTCCGTTTAAACGGAAATTGCCTAACTTGATATAGTAATATGTTAATCACACAAGGGTATCAGTTTCTTACAAGTCATCTATGGAAGATATTTTTGACATGAGAGGTTGCATAGTTGAATTCTATGTTTTAAGAATAACTAAGACATTCCACTTTTTTGTCTAATATTCTATTTGAGTGACTTCATATTAGATAGACACACTCCAACTATCCAAACTTACAAACCCTAATTTGGACAAATCAAGTAATACATGAACACATATAGAGATTGTAGAATAGATAAAATCTCCTTGGATATTTTCTCCTAATCATTTGTATTGATTTATGACATGTAATTAAGTTCAAAATGTGTAATAGAGTTAATTGGATGAAATGATTATTTAACTTAGCATTAATCAGGATTTTCCAAATAGATTCTTTCATCAGACGAGATTGTCTTGGTAATCTCAGCTAACAACATTATTTTCTTACCCAATCAAATGTCGTCAGTCCTTCACTAACTCACAAATTGGTTAACGATCACAAGTCTTGATCCACGATTGATTAGTGACCAAAACTTCATGGGAAAAATTCTACCAATTGACCTATCTTGGTCTTGTCTTTTAGTGCCATTGGTCGATTTTCAGCACCACAATCTCAGTCGGGACACTATAGTAGTAAAGTGCAATAATGTTTTTGAAGGGATTTGAAAGAGAAAATCGATCCATAGGATGCCCTAATAACATATAGAATGTGTCTTAACTAAAAATAACGGTTAGGAGGCAACCTAAACTTTAAATAGGACTTTTATGGGAACTTTTAAAGTTTTATAGATGCCCCATTAGTCCTCCCTGTGCTATTGTTTACAGAATGTGTCGTAAAGATCCCCTTTCCATTATCATGATCTTAATAACTTTTCTACATATATTAGAGTGAATATGAGGCTATTATGAATTCTAGTCCTACCATGTATGTAACGACCCTGCCTCCCAGTAACCCCCAATTAAGGGAGATCAAGAGATCAGAGCCGTTATCCCCATTTCCGGATCAAAGGTTCGACAAATAATCAATAATAATTATCAAATTCTACCAACTAAACTGAAAGGCTGTAATAAAGTAAAACATTTCATACCTTTTTTTTTCAAACTGAGGGTAACTACTTCGATCCATAACTGTAGTCTATTCTAAATAATCTTCCTTTGTACTTTAATCCTCATTTAAATCCACATATGTCACTTTATTGTTTATTCTTTTCACCTGTACCTAAAACGCTGACAAACAAAATGTCGGTCAACATAAAGCTGGTATGTGAGGGAAAATAATAATCGTGCAACTATGATAATAATGTAATCAGTCAATTATCATTTAACAGCTAAGATTACATCTTAAGCAATACTACTCAATCTTTACACATCCCCTATCTCTGTGTTGTCCCTACAGTGGACCTGGATGCTACCTTCGTCATGGTAGATCCCCATTAAACCCCGCATGATCCTACCTAACAGGTAGATCAATATCTAGGGTTGAGTCGCATGGCACCACCCATAGGTAGCCCAATCTCTAACTCATAGTGTGCTAAAGAGTCACATGACACTACCCATAGGTAGCCCAATCCCTAACTCAAGGTGACTTGATGGACCTACCCCATTGGTAGCCATTTACTAAGTCATCCAATGACCTGATGGACCTACCCCATAGGTAGCCATATACTAGGTTAGACTATTAAGCCACAGAGGGGACTAGGATCTGAGCTAGTAGGCACATATATTAAGTGATAGTCATATCCACATTATAGTTTACATGAATTAAATTCATCCAACAATTTAATTCAAGTCATCAAGGAAAACTTTGGAAAACCTCAAAAAACTAATTCGAGATATTCATAAACGTAACCACATACCTGTCAGGCTGATTTGAGACAAAATAATCCATGCAAGTAAGAAATCCAATTGAGCAAGCACACATAACAAGATCCTAAAATAATCATACAATTTTCTATTATTAATCATGCCATCAAGATCTACTAAACCTAGCTCGCTTCCTAGGTTTCTAGTCCACTTTTAGGGTTTCCATTGTAATTAGGGTTTCTCTTCATATTTTATTATTTTAAATCCTAATTGTATACGATTGCTCATAAACCCTAATTATCTCATCTATTCTTCATGAAAGATACTAATGTTATCTTTTAACCACATATAACCCTGATATCAGAAAAAGCATAATTAATCATCAATTAAGTCCATTAAGCCTCTTTTGCATTAAAGCTACTATTTTTATCCTTTTAATCCATGTCAAGATCATTATGCTAATTTATCATCAATTCATAATTCATTATGGTCTAATTCACATATGAACTCTATTTGTCATTAACTCTACCTTTATCCATTAGAAAACCCTAATTACTACATTAAGGGTATTTATCCACAATTAGGGACTTTTATACTTGAAATAGCTTAGAATTATCATATCTCAACTTTAATCATGATTTTGAACAATTAAATCTATTAAGAGTCACATTCACTAATATTAGGGTTTCAAGGCCCATTAAAGTATATTTATGCACATGAATTTCTAAATTAAACCAATTACATACAAAGTTCATCCTTTTAGTTATCAACATACCTTTTTACAATTAACATGTTAATATCAACTATAATCATCCATTAAACCCTACTAAATGCATTAATCATATCTAAATAGGGTTTCTTAATCTTTAAAACATTAAAGTTAATAACTTAAATTACTTTTCGAATTTCAATCATAATTAGTCTTGAAATATATTTTTATTGCATTCCTTGATTTCTCCTGATCAAAATTCATATATAATTTGTTTTAATCTGAGTTACTAGTCATTAGATATGGATTTTATGAGATAATTACCTTTCGGGCCAATAAGAGGTCACCACATCAGCAAAGTGGCTTGCTCCTACAAGGCAGGTCAGAGATGGGGTCAAAGGAAAACTTTGCCCCTCTATTACTTTATGAGCATCAAGGGTAAAGGAGTCTCTTTGCCCTTTATCCTTCTTCTTCCTCGCGCCGGTCCCTGTGTACAGGGCTGCGTCGATCCATGGTCAACACCATGGTTGACCCTACACTCTCGACCCCCGATCCTCACAGAAGCGGCTCGCACACTTCCACCTGGTCCTCCCAAACTTGTACCTGCTTCCAATTCTGCCATTGGTGTGCTGGATGACTGGAACAGGTAGGATGACTCTGATAAGGCAAGCTCATCGGCGCCGGGGTAGAGAGCAGAACTCTAGGGGAAATTCCCCACAGGTTGGCGATTGTGAAGGCTTAGCAGAGTCTCGCGGAGGTTATTGTATCCTTGTCAGGGATCAACGACCCTCTTATATATGGGGGAGTTCTCTTGACGCAGTCCTTCTATGATGAGAGATTGGGTGAAGCTTCTAGGGCTTCCCAAACCACCCCAAATATAGGTCGGTTGGGTGCGAAATTTGCTCATGAAGTCAACGAGGTTGTTTCCAAAATAGTACCTAGACCAGGTCACGAGAGAATCTAGGAAAATCCGGACACCTCTTGTTTCCAGTCCTACTGGAGGTAGAAGAGGACCCAGGTGCCCTTGGATCTCAATCCAACGGCTGTCGTGGTGCACGCCAGATCTATATTAGGAATTGTGACATTTAATACGAAATTCTTGATTATTCACTCACTTTAAGAAGTTTGTAAAAATTGTATCTATCTCCTCGTTTATCATTTTAATCTCAAATTTTAGGAGAAAGTCTATAATGATTTAATCCACGTTTGTACCAAATTTTGGACTCAAAATCGAAAGTATGATATACTTTTCTTTATATGCAAGTTATCTCTTAATAAGGCATATTTTATGCATATTTTCTCTCAATCTTTTATTTTCTTTGATTTTGATTCCTTTTTCCATTAGAAACTATGTGGACATGAAATCTCATCCAAGATGGATTCATTATCCATATTTCCACATATTTCTTGTAATATTATCATTATCTCACATTTCTTCTAAATAAAGCAATATTTAATTAATCCTTTCTCTTTCTTGTTGCATTATCTTTGCAATTTGGACTCCTTGGAACCCAAGGAACCCAAAATGCACGAAATCCATCCTTGGAGGATATTCCTTTGCCTTCTAGAGATTTCTATATCTTTCTTTTCTCCATTTCCTAAATATTCTTTTAATAATTGAATTTCCTTTTCCTTTTCCTTGTTATTGGGCCCAATAGCCAATAAAGCCCACAAAGAAACCAACAAGGCTATTATAAACGGAATCCATTTATTCAAAACAAATTATATTATTATTTGTTCAGATATCTTTAAAATGAGAAATTACATTTCTCCCCAAATGAACCCAAAAGTTGGGGTTGTAACATCCTTCCCCTCTTATAGGAATTTTGTCCTCAAAATTCCATCAAGCAATCAAACAATTCAGGATAAGACTTTTCCATGTCCATCATTGGACCCTATGTGGCTTTACCTTATCCATGGCGCTTGCAAAGAACCTTTAGCATCACATATTCTTTTCTCTGAGTTCTTTCACCTTGGCATCTATAAACCTCACAGGTGACTCAGGTCATTTCAGCCTCCCTTGGGGCTCACTAGGTTCATTGCTCTGCACATGGTCCAGGTACCTCACATTGTACTCTAAATTGGACACATGGAACTCATCACACATCAAATTGTCCTGAGGGGTAAGGGAAAACTTAACCTTCACCACCAAACCATGTCAAAAGAACCCATGCATCGGGTACTCAACTCTCTTGGTTCTAACTTAGAGGGATCGGATTTTCATGTTGCATATTCCCCCACAGTGAACTGCATGTCAGTCTACTTTGCATCATCTTACAACTCATGTCGTCTCTGGGTTCCTTTCATCCATTTCACGATCAAAGCGACTTCATATGCACATATTTTCTATATGAATTATTTTGTTGGATTTCTTATCTAATTTTTACCTTTGACTCACTTATCTTCCGAAACTATCATTTAATTTCTATAATGCATCTTTTAGCATTGCCTTATAGTTTCAAGTAGTTTTTTTTGGGTATAGAAATCCATATCATAGATCCATTTCCTCTATACTCAAGAGTTAGCTTTTCATATATGGCTTGGAATCAGTTGCACTAGAAAAGTTGATCTATTGTTAGCGTTCCTTGATAGCTTGATTCTAGGTCCTCCATCTTTTACAATGGATGTGATTCTTTCACATGCTACTTGGTTGAGACTCATTTATTTTTTATCACCTTCCTAGATGAACGTCACAACAATAAAGTCTATATCATTGCTTATATATGTTTTTGAATTTTGTCTATTAAATTGTGTACATTGTTATGGTATTTTTAAATAAATTGTGTTAGCTTGATTCTTTTGGTCATTAAAAAATTCTTTCTAGACCAATAGTTCATCCTATATTAGAGATTTTTGATGAACTCATGATATATTTTCATCTTAAACCTTTCATGTAAAATAGGAACTCCTAGGTACAATCCTAATTCACCTATGGCAAGCATTACAACATTCTTATTGAGTTTCCTCTTTAAATAGCATAGTGTGTTCTGGGATAAATGGATAGTTGTTTTATCCTTTGAGCTTTACTATTTTTACTATGACTAAAGACCTCTAATAACTTAATTATTAAATCATTTTAGTGATCATTTTTATAACAAATTATTGGGAAATGTAGAGGCAAAAATGCAGCAGAAGCAACAATTTTCCTTGTTTCCAACAAATAGATATCATCAACAATGATGTATCTCGAAGGAGGGGCATGAGATATATCTTGTCACAAACTACATATGGTGACATTGCTCATAAGTATATATGCATCACTATAATGCATAGATGGATGTTGATGATGTACTCCTAATGCAGTCACAAAATCGTCTGTGTCTTTATATAATCCACATGGATGATAGGAACTATGTCTTTCACTGCAAGAGTTGAAGCTAAGGAGCACTCTTTCTATTTTAAATGTACTAGTATGGCCTCTATACTCTTCTTTATCTCTCCCTTGTGGGTAATGTCGGCTAGGGTTCAGATGTCAAAAGGTGTAACCAAAAGAATGGACGATGTGCCCCTTTATATAGGATAGAAAGGAATTAGCATTTATAAAACTTAGAAAAATGAAAGGGCGGCCAACAATTAGGTTGTTGATCATGAACATCCAATCATATGACTGACTAGTCCAGTCATTCAAGTGGAGTGCATTAGAAGATTATAGAACTGATCAGTCAACTTATTGATCTTATCAAATTGATCAAGACATCCATACAATAGATTAAGTTGATCTTGTCCAGTCAAACGACTGGGCCTTCTAGTTGATCGACCAGACTAATCTTTGTCTAGTCCATCAAATGGAACATCTAGTCAACTATTGATCTAATGTCATCTCAGACGATCAACATACATTCTAGTTGATTGACCAGTATGTCCAGTCAATCAATTAGAATTTCTAGTCAATTATTGGGCTTCCAAACAATCCACATTGCTCTGATTGATTACGTAAACATTTTAGTAGGAAATTAGTGTCCATGGTTTTACTCCTCTTCCCTATTCATCTTATTTGTTTGACCCTATAGTCTCCACATTATGTTGGTAGAGATGTGTATGATTATATTGTGAATTCACAAGCAATATTTGGTATCTATCAAGACTTTGTTGCCACCTAAGTAACTAGACAAGATGGATAACAGCTTCCACCTAGTCCTACAACTAGTGATATAGTGATCATATAATCCCTTTGTATTGATATCTATATTGAATTTGAGTCATGGAAATGTCATCCTCTTAATGCAAAATATTTGTTCCTTGATCTAGAGCATACTATTTGAGATACATGCAAGTTAAATATCATATATTGACTCACATGATCATGGTCATGAAATTCATAGTATCACAAATCAAGTGGTTGGCATATCAATCCAATGGGAGGTACAAATTCCATCTACAACACTTACAATGATCAACATGTGTCACAATGCACCGAAGAACTACTTACATGGAAACCATATTCATGGTTATGCTGAGTAGTGTTAAAGTACACTAGACAACATGTGATCTTTGCAATGACTTCATGTCTAGTGACCATAATCACCACTGTCACATCGAGATATAATTCTAAATGTCATTTCTGGCTTGGATGTGTCCTACTCAGGTTGGGTGTGTACGATACACTTGTTCATAACAAGTACCCATGTGTTTGACCTGATATCTAGTATCATGACTAATGAGATTTAGTCATCAACAACACACTGGTACTCTTAATGTATTACTTCCATACTAATTTTCACAATAATATTTGACTTGGGACTTAGACAAAAATGAATATTCTAAGTGTAAAAATGATCACATGTTAAGTTTCTCAACCTAAAATTACATGTCATTGAGTCATACATTATGAAGACATTATTGTATTCATTCATTATCTCATATTGAACCAAACATAACAAGCATAATTTCCTTTATTAATAATCAAATAAATTAGGAAGTGTGCCATCACAATCATGATATGAATTAATCTCAAGGCATATTACTAACATTCTCCCGATTTCACTAGAGCCAATCATTAAAAATATAAGTCCAACTGGTCCAACATGACCATCATGCTTGTGTTGTTAATGTTCTATCTTTATAGGATCAACAATATTTCCTTGGTTGGTACTCTACAAGTCTTCACGTCTCGACAAGGTATGATCTCTCGTATGAGATGGTAACACCATAGTATGTGCTTGGGATGCTGATGTGGCCTAGGTTCCTTAGCTTGTGAAATAGCTACATTGTTGTCACACTATAGCTCTATTACATAGTGAAAGGATGGTACTACCCCTAGTTCACTAATGAACTTCTTGATCCATAAGCTTCCTTTGTTGCTCTTGATGCAATAATGTACTCAGCCTCCATTATAGAATCTTCCATTATCCCTTGTTTAGAACTTTTCCAGCCTATAGCTTTATTGTTGAGGTAAAACACAAAATTTGATTGGTATCAATAATCATCCTTGTCATTTTGGAAGCATGCATCAGTGTAAAAGTTACAACCAACTCTTCTTCTACACCATAAATAAGGAACTTATCCTTATTTCTTCTTGAGCACTTAAGGATGTTCTTGACAACAACCCAATGACATTTAGAGGGATCTTATAGGTACCTACTTGTCATTCCCAAAACATATGAAACGTCCAGAGGTGTACATAACATCCAAAACATGATATATCTAATTGCAGATAAATATGGGATCTTATTCATGCATACCCTCTGTTTGAGAGGCATCAAACATTGATCTCCAGAGATACTTATTCCATGAGACATGAGTAAGTTTCTTCTCTTAGACTCCTGAATTTTGAACATTTCCACTTCTTTTGCAATATATGTACGATTACTTAGACAAAGAATCCTTCTATATTTATCTCCGTAGATGTTAATTCCTATGATGTAGGATTGATGAATGCATATTCATCATTTTTTAGCTGTATTTTAGTCAAGTTTGGTATTCAATTTTGTCATTTTACCTAGCTTGCATTCATGTTTTCTTAATTTCATTCTAATTAGTAATATTTTGATCCAATTCTTTAGTTTCCATTGCAGGTTTAATCTCATATCATGTGCACTAGAATATGAGATAGTGGTCCTTCTAGTCAGATAAAATGGATAAGACTTTCAATGCCTTCATCCAACCACATTTCATTGTCTAAAAGCTTCACCGACATAGTCCATTGATCTTACAACAATACCCTCCCCCTCAAGGTTGATTTGTTCCTAAATTGAATGATCATCCACCTCCCAATCAGTTTTTCTCCAATGAGATACATGCCTAGTAAGGTTTGATGGAAATCCATGCACTTCAATCGACAACTCTTCTGACTTCCCATCAACTAACCTCTGATGATGGGTCCTGCTTGCACCTCTAAAGCAAATTCTATCCAGAGACAGGCCTCCCCCTCTGATGGTCAGATAGGCTTCACAACTCCTATGCCCAACTCTGACGGCCAGGTTGGCATAAGCCTCTGATATGAATCCTATTCTAGTAGAATGACAATAATTCTACACATAACACCTCTAAGAGATGACCCTGACATCAATCGAATAACTACATCTCCGAGTTGACGAGCAAGCACATTCTGCCAATTGATGACTGAAAAAACTCCACATATGATGGACATGCTAACCATCAATGATAAAATCATAATTGGCCTTCGATAATGTTTCTGACCCTCAACATTGATAACTATTATACACACCTAGCCCAACGGGAATACTGCAGGGTCAGGAAAACCTTTATCTACCTCCCACCATCAACTCTTCATATCCATGGCGACTGGGACTCAAAATGCAAGGCAACTAGGAAGGATTCTAAACCCAATACCCCACCTATAAATAGAAGGCCAATGCAACTAAAAGGATTTTCCCACTACACCGCTAGGCTACAATTTTTACCCCACAACATCCATCTCCAATCTCACCGAGCCTCTTTCATCAGTGACTCCATCACTCGACATGACAATGTGATCTGAGACTCCATGAAAGCCCCAACACTCCAACTTTTAAGAAAGTTAGAACCAAGGAATCTTCATCCTATCACCCATATTCATCCTCCACCTACTTCACATCCATATCAGCAAACACAACCCATAAGGGAGAGATATTGGTAACTTCCAGTCCATCTCCAACAAATTTCAAGGAGATGCATTTGTTCCAAACTTCGATCAACTTCTCCTACACACAATGTTTGTGATTTCCTCTTTTTTTGTGATTATGACTTCTTCACCCTTCTTCCCTGTTGTATCTATATTTTTTGACATGAAATATTAGTCCTCTCTCTGGGCACAGGAATTAGGGATGCTACCCAATTTTGTTCTCATTATTACATCCATTATTGTGTGAACCTTGATATATTTGGAATCAATATTTTTCCAAGCTTGTATTCTTTCTTGATCATCAAGCTTGCATGTTTATCAGATCTTGGGTTTACAGAACTACGAACCTTGGGTCTAGGATATCAATTGATTCTTGTTAAACCCTTGATGAGAATTTCAAACATGTGTTTTCCAAGGTGATAGATGTGTGATCTCTAGGTAAAGTGGTAGGGATCTTAGAGTGATATCAATCCAGTTTTAATCCTAGTGTCAAATGGGGGATTTGTATTGCCTCAATATATATATATATATATATATATATATATATATATATATATATATATATGAGTAGGTTTTATCTTATAGAATCATCTCAATTTCTTCCATCTTATTTTTCACAATATTCAAAACCATACTTGTCAAAACATGATATATATATATAATGTTCATATTCATATTTATGGAAGGTACATAATAGTAGCTCTCTAACTCTATTACAAGCCCATTGAGCATAGATAAATAATAGGAGTCTATATCATAGGAGCAACTTTGGCTCCATTTTTTATGCATAGTTATGCCTCTCCCTTCTTCAAGGGTATACTTTTTAGATCATGCATATTACAACATATGTTGTATCCATATCCATTATATAATACCATGATGAACAAGTAAATACATTTATCTTAATAACATATATACCCAAATTGGGATCAACATCCCCTTCTTCTTATTCTTCAGCTTCTCCAAGTAGAGACGAGAATTTCTTTTGCAAGGTCCAGTCCGATGAACATGGTGATAATTGCCTCCTTTGCACACTCCTCCTTTTTTGTTTAGTGAAGAAAACTTAGACTTTGATTGTCTTAATAACTTTTCATGGCTTTTCCTTCTTCCTTGGACATTTATTCTTTTGTTTATGGTAATTACAAATATGGGTTTATCTTTCTTTATTTTCCCCTCAATTGTTCTTAACATGACATGAAGATCTAATAATGGTTTGACAAAATTGTTCATGTTGAAGTTCATGACAAGTTGTCTATATGAATTTGGAAATTATTTTAGAATCACATTTGTGTCCACTTCTTAGGATAATGGAAATGCATCTCTTTGGGATTACCATATACCTAATGAATTGAGCACACAAGGCCCAAATGGATCACCTTCTGTCATATTTCACTTGAATAATCCTTGGATACATCATACTTCTCTTGTCTGATTGTTCTTGGTGTACATGTTGTTGAGACGTGTTACCATCTCAACAAGCTCCATGTTCTCGTGTTGCTTTTAAATATCATGAAACATGGAGCATATCATGAGGCACTTGATGTATGTGCATCATGGGAGTGCTTACGATAAGATTCGCTTTACACCATAAGCACATTTGGAGTTGGTTCATCTAGTACCAGTGTATCCAGGGTAAGAGTTTATTCTCATGTGTTAGAATAATTCTCAGTCTGGAACTAGTAATGGAAGTTATTCCCATTAAGATTTTTCATATCAAGGACTAATCACAAAAAAAAATGGTTGTGGTTTCTCAATTGATCTACCAAATTTATTTACAAAAAGTTAGTTTTTTATTTGATTAAGTATTCTTGATATTAATTTGGTATTTCATTAATATTGTTCCCACCATTTGATTCCAAATTAAAGTACATCACTATTGATACAGAAGATTGCATCAAAAATCTTCTAGTGGGTCAAGATCAATATTTGACCACGTCATGAGCATCTTTGGTTGCTCAACCAAAATGTTATTGTTTAGATAGGTAAACTTTGAAGTTAATCTAATGCTACTGTAGCGAACCAAAACTTAGAATCTTACACTATTCTATGATTAAAATCTAGTAAGATCAGTTTCTTAGAATTGACCAAACAGAGATAAAAATTAAAACATATTTACATAATGACTTAATGATGTGCCAACATATAAACAAAATCATAAAATATGTTACATACATGTTCTTTATTGGCATAATGTCTAAATAAAAAGGGATAATGTGATTTGGAGTAACAATTGGTAATTCCATGTCCACAAATATTAATAATGTTCTATTATTTAACTAAATATGGAATTAATAAACTAAATATGTTAAATGTGGAATTTTGTGTACAAAAGTATTAGATAGCTCATTTGGCAACAATGTGAAGATAATAACATTTAATTCAATGAATTTGGATAATGAAGATATAACATTTTGATAAATACAATGGTGATGAGACAAATATTTGAATGGTGCCATAATTCATAAAAGAAAATCCCAAAAGTGAAATGTAATGGAAAATATGTGTTCCTTGGGTCCCAATTTGCTAGATTTCCAAGTTTTACATTATTTAAAAAACCCTAGATGCCTTAATTTTATAAAGGAAGGCAAATGTAAGTTGAATTCCAGCATATTAAATGATACAATAAACTTCAAAAGTGGAATCTAGGGAGGAAAGTAATTTTCTCCTTTTTATTGGTCATAGAATTTTATTTATTATTGATGAGAAAATTAACCTTTTTGGGAACTTAAGTCTTTATTTCTTAGAAGAATTATAATAAAATTCTTAAGTAGACATTTGAATGCAAAGCAATATAAGAATTGTTGGGGTTTGGAGTAGCATGTAACAGTATAAGTAAACTTAGCTTCTACTCTATAAAATGTATTTATACAATTATTTCATGATTCATTAAACAAACCCAATTATACTTACAAGGCATTTAACAATATATATTATGATACACATATAGTAAAACATGCATAAAATGTCTTAACAGGACAATTTGTCTTATCTTTGATGAACAAATGGCTTTATGGAAACTAGTGAATCATTACAGTAAATGTGTGAAATTTTTCATGATAAAGTAATTCCAATATAATTCCCATTTCTAAATATGGCGATGGTATATGGAATTTAATAACATTATCCCATGTAATACAATATATGAATTTCACAAAGGCATGTAGGTAGAATTATTCTCCCTAGCCTACCATAAAGGAAGTGACTCTCATTATGAAGTTTACATTCCATTCAGAATATGTCACAACATAAAAGACATCCAATGAATAAATGAATATTGATTGAAATATTATAACAATATTGTTTGTACGCTTTTCTCAAAAAAACTTATCACTTTCCTCCTCAATTTCTCAAAAGTGGAAAATCTTAAATCTAGTAATCTCATCATCATTATATTGATTCAAGACAAATTTAACAGAAATGCTATATTATAGATGCCATGAATATCTTCACATGTTTCTCTTCTAATTTATTATTATAATCAAATTCTTAATATGCAAGTCTATAATAGTTTTGGGAGATTGGAAATTAAAATTAGAATCTATATTTACATTAATGCATTTTTCTCAAAAGAAATCATGTTACAATATGTATGTAAAGAAATATAAAAAGGATATACTTCCCTCAGAGTAGTCTAAACCATCATAAGAACCAAATATAGTAACACAATATACATTATGATTATATTTATTTAAATAATACCAAAAACATATTTATATATTAAATATTCTAGTAAACAATCTAAAAATGAGAACTAATGTTTAATTTGTATTTTTCATGTATTAGTTAGTTTATTTATCACATCAATTGGATAATTCTAAGTTGCCATAAATACATTATAAAAATAAATTATAATGATAATGCTAAAAGGACACAAACAAATTAAAGGACTTATTAAATAGTTACAAAATAAGAAATATATTTTAACTTTGTATTGTACACATCATAATTAGACTACATGTAAAATTTACTTTCTTTAGTTAATGTTTGTTTCCTCAAATAAAATATAAAACAAAAGATTAAAATACTAGGGCATAAGGGAACATTGTTTCTTTCGTAGGGTTGTATTTTCCTATAGAATTATTAACTTTTCTCCTTTTATAATATATCATACATATTTTCCCTATTAAACAAAAATAGATAAGTTTTTCGCCACCCAAGAAAAATAGTCCTATACATAGACCCCTCCCCATGGCCTTCACAAACATAGAAATTGCTTGACTAATAGGACATGACTCCTAACCTTCTCTCTTATTCTCCTATTCAAGTCCCTTGTATAAGCCATCACTGACTTGTAATTTCATGGTGATCCTTTCTCAACCATCGGTGTTACAAAACATTAGAACCATTTCTAACCATGACTTTGATTTAAGATTTATATTTTGACAAGTTGACAAAGTTCTTGAGATATGACTGCATTATCTATTTTTCTATATTGAGTAGTTAACTCAATTTATTTCTCTCGATAGCCTACAAAGTCTCTCTCTTTTGAAAATTTTCCATGGCATATTCTATTTGATTTTGATCTTATGATCGTCATACTTTTTTGGATATTCATTTTTACTATGAATTGTACTTTTGTTCTTTATGGAACCCTAATTTACCCACTTTTGTGGTAGATGAGATTTTATTTTCCATTTTTTTGATGGCGATCTTATAAAAGACTAAACTTTGTATTTGCCTCTGCATTTAGCATGTTATGTGATTTATTAGCATTTTTATGATGGTGATCTTATAAAAGACTAAACTTTATATTTGCCTCTACTTTTATCATGTTATGTGATTATTTAGCCCTAAAGTAATGTAATACTTTGGTTATTTGAGTTTTATTCTCTGGGGTTTTATTCCCCTACGTTTTTTTAAGCACTAGATTTTATTCCCCTGTCATTAACTAAGGTTTAAGTCCTCCTGCACTTTTATATATTTGGGATGGAGGATTGTATGTCCCATACCCAGCTTGTATGCCAAGGGAGTTTGGTTGTGTGCCATTCTCTGTCAAGTTTTAAGGTTGTGACCCTTACCCGCCACTGAATTTATATTACGCTAGTGATATTCTTATCTCACATGCATGCAGGTTGTTATTATTGTGATGGGTTTTGTGCCCAAGATTTATATGTGCTTGTGTGGCACAACTTTTATATTGGTTTAATGGCAAGTATTCCTCTTGTGTATATGTCCTTTGAAATTCATATTTTTTATGGCTAGTTGGGTAGTACTTTCCTTTTCCTTTGGGAATCCTTTATTCAATTGGTCTAATCTTTGTCTAGTTGAGTGACTAGGCTATCCAATTGACCATTTGAATCGATCTAGGATAATTCAAAAAATGGACATTGTTGTTGTTTAACTGGTTTGGTTAATCCATCAATTAGACTTTCTAATAGACAGACTAGGTTTCCAGACAATCTGTCATTGCTCTAATTGATTGCCAAAAAATTTTAATAACCAATCAATGTTGTTCCCATGATCATACTCCTCTTGCCCATGCATCAAATGTATCTAATCCTATAGGCTCCACATTAGTTGGTAGTTATGTCTATAATTGTATTACAACTACATAAGCAATGATAGGTATTTGTTAATGTTTCACTAAAACCTGAGTAATTAGATAAGTTGGAGAACAACTTAGACCTAGAGTAGTGACCACAGTTCGAGTGATCATATAATTTCTAGTCTCTAATATTTAGACTAGATTTGAGGCATGAAGCATCATCATCATAATGTTCATTCCTTGTTCCTTGAGTTAGGGTATAGTATTGAGATATATGTGAGCTTAATATAATATATTAACTTAAATGACCATGGCCACCATTTCATAGTCTTGCCCATCAAATGACTAGGATATCACTCTAATGGGAGGGGCAAATTGTTGGTTGTATGCCCTAGCAATATCATGTGATGATTGTAATAGGTATACTTTTTGTATGATTATTTCACTCATAAAAGGTAATTCCACTTATTATGTTTGTTTCAGTATTGAGATAATGAATAAACTTAGTAATGCCCTAAAAGTGTTTTCTTGATGACATTTGGCTTTTTTTGGGACCTAAACATGAGATCATATGCATACTTAGAGTACTTATTCTTTCTATTTTCATATTTGGTTATTGTTATGAATATTATAGGACAGAAATAACACACAATATTAGCATGTATGATGAATGATGACTATTCTTTAGTCATGATTATATCAACTTAGATATATGGGTACTTGTTAAAGAACAAGTTGTAAGGAATAGACTCACCTTGAGAGTGACACATGGATGTCATATAATAACATGTCAGAGTCATATCTCAATGTGATAGTGGTGACTATGATCCTTATACTTGAAGTCGTTTTAGTAATCACATGTTGTTTTGTGTACTTTGACAGTAGCCCAATGTGAATCTAAATAAGGTTGTCAAAAAGGTTGTGAATGGCTATAGTGTAACACTTGCAAATTATTGTGAGTGATGTATATGGAATTTGTCCCTCCTTGAAAGTGATAACCCATCCACTTGATAAGCTAGACTATGAAAATGCATGTCCATGCTCATGTAAGTTATATATAATATAGAGATCACAACATCTCAAATAGTCTGCTTTTGTTCAAGGATTATATTTTGAATGATGAGACAATGACAATTCCCTACCTCATTTAAAATATGGATATCTATGACAAAGATATTATATGATCTTAGTAACAATTCACTTTACATGTTCAACTTGTTCTCCAACTTACTCTTATTTCTTGGTCGGAAACAATGTATTGCTAGACACCATTCTTGTGAGGTTTTGAACATCACTACCAACATAATAAGGAATCCACAAGATCACACTAATAATGATGTGTAATGGAATTTACTTGTGAAGTTTTGATCATCACTACCAACATAATTAGGAATATACTAGATCACACTAATAAGGATGTGTAATGAATTTGAAGTTCGCAATCAAAGATATGATTAGAATGGTTCTGAATCATAAACAAACTAACTTCCTGCCCAGTTGAGTGACTGGATTGTGCAGTCGACCGATAGGACTGGTCATGTCAATGGATGAATTGGCTTCCAATCGATTGAGTGAATTTCACTTTGAGAAAATGAATAGTCGAGCGGCCCACTTAGTGAGTAGGGCAACTGGAACCCAACAGGGAAAGTTTCCATATTTGATTTGGAATCAATTGGTAAACCAAATTAGACCTGGATTGTCTACTCGGGTGACTCACTTGGTGAGTTAGGCAACACATAGCCCATCTTAGTCCCAGTAGGGACCCACTCAGGTGATTGGGAATCTTAGTAGGTAGACTGGTATTGCGGTCTAAGATTTTTGTTTGTTTTCAGACTTTTTTGAGATTGGAATCAGGAAAGGGATTGGAATTAGGAAATTCCAAGAACATGGCTCTCCTATATAATGGGGGTTCGTCTCATTAGGGTTAGAAAAACTTGACATGTATTGTGAGACAATTTGGCCATGAACTTTCTCCCTTAAAATGCCAAAATGTTTCCCTAAGGACGACTGCCAAAGATAGGAGAAGAAAGGGAGTTTTGGGATGATTAGCAAATTAACAACTCTAGTTATGCTTCAACTTTATGTCCAAGGTGGTGCACCAAATTCTTTGCCATCTAAGTGTATGAAGTATAGGTTGAGGCACTCATATGGAGGCTTGAAGCATTCATTCTAAAAGACAACAAGAAGGTGATGCACACAAAACATATGTGTAGTAGATGGTGAAAATTTAGAATTAGATCCAAAAGTTTGAGTTCTTCACTATAAAAGATGTGTCTAATTGTTGGGCAACTGGTGTTCACTTTCTATATATTTTGTTCACACACTTTGTATTTACAAGAAATCTGGAATCTATGGTAAAACATGAAGGATTTATTTTGTTATTCTGTTGTGCCACCTTCCCTAAAACCTTATAATGGTATTAGAGTATACAACATATGCTTCTAAAGCTGATTTGAGTTTTTAACAACAAAGATATTACTTGAATGAATTGTATAAAACATTGTATCTGTTAATCACATAACATCGTATATATATGGCATTCATTCAATATCCACATGGGTATCCTGGAGTTTGCTATCCATCAATCAAAAAAAGAAACTATACAGTCTGAAAAGTAACTCACTGGACAAAAAAGTAACTATGATGACAAGAAAGTAACTATACTGCTAAAAATATAAATCTAGGTAGAATACACAGGAAATATATATATATATATAATCATATTTTTGAATCTGTTGTTGCAGATGTAACTATTTATACATGAAAAGTAACAATTTGCAAGGTGAAGTAACCCTCTACATGTCCAAAGTAAGAAACTCCAAAAAAAGTAACCGAAATAGCAGGCATGTAGCAACCCATGTGGGTATTGAATATGGACCCATATATATATATATATATATATATATATATATATATATATATATATATATATATATATATATATATATATATATATAGAGAGAGAGAGAGAGAGAGAGAGAGAGAGAGAGAGAAAGAGAGAGAGTCAGGCAAGAATACACTCGAGTGTATTTGGAGTAGAATACACTCAAGTAGCTTTTCATGATGCACTATTTTTTTCAAAAATATAATCTATTGATCTTCTTAAACATGTTGTGAATAGCTCATACACAAAATTTGAGAACATTTGGACATTTATAGGTCATGTTATAAAGGCCACAAAAATTATGTGTTTCAAATTAGTTTCGCGTGTCGATTTTGTTTCCCTTGGATGAGTGACTTACACTCATCCAAATGGGCTCAAAATTTGTATGTAGCATAGTTATAGTATGACGGTGAAGATCAATGGTTTTTAATTTGCAAAAAATAGTCTTTATATACAAACACACTTGAGTGTAGTCGTGCGATCTGTACACTCGAGAGTATTCTAGAATATATATATATATATATATATATATATATATATATATATATATATATATATATATATATATATATATATATATATATATATATATATATATATATATATATATAGGCCATTCATTCTCTACCCGTGCGGGTAGATAAGGTTAGTTACCCGTGGACCAGTTTTTTAATAGGGAGACACATTTGTAACCAGACAAACAAAATTGTAATGAGATGACCAAAATTGTAATACAAAGAATCGTTTTATATTACAATGTTGTTTCTACTACAAATACCATCTTTACTGTAATCAGATGTGTAATACAAACCGAGTGTTTGTGTTACAAATTTGGTCATCTCATTACAAACGATGTTTGTCTCATTACAAATAGGTACCCTTATATTACAAAATATATCCACGGGTAACTAATGTTAGTTATCCGCGTGGGTAGTGAATATATATATATATGTATATATATATATATATATATATATACATATATATATATATATATATATACATATATATATATATATATATGTGTGTGTGTGTGTGTTTTACATAAATCAATGTGATGCCTTCAAACAAACCATTTTGTTTGGTGGATGTAGATATGTCTATAAGGTTGTTGTGATATGATCTGAAACATGTAGTATAGTTGTTTGATATTAATCAATAATTACGTAATATGTATATGGTTTGCATGCCATGCATGTATTTATACATTCTTCATGTGAATTTTATTCAATTAGAATAGGATGTTGGAATGGAATAATTGGTGGATCATGGTAGAGAGGAGGATATGATCAGAAGCCCATGTCAAAGAAGATGGTCCTTGGAGGATTCTTGATTAAGAAGAGATGATGAATCAATCAACAACACAAGAACTATCTAAAACAACGACCACCATCAACTGATTGGCTTGCCTAGTCTGGCGACTTAAGACCTATAAAGTATAGATTTAGGGTTACATTAGAGGTGAATATCTTAGTTTTTTCTACAAATCTTATTGACTCAAAAAGTTTTACTAGTTTCCATATCATGTTCTATCGCATGTGGTGATTATAATAATATATGGTAAGTAAAATAATGTATACATAATGGTGATTGGATATATATATATATATACATGCCTCATTAAACTATTAATTATAAGATTCTTTCCATTTTGTACAACACATGAAAAACCTAATTGACAAAGCTGGGCATTCCAATGTGTGGTGCACTGTCCATCTCATGGAAGTGTGAGAATCGATATGTGGGTCTACCAAAGAAGGGTGCATATTCTATTGTTTGGCCTTTGGTCAGACTTAACTGGGTGATCTTAATGGATCAAGGACCTAGAGGCATAAAGATGGTTATGAAAAAGGGTTGTGCATTCATCTATCAAGATTTAAATTAGATGCAATTGGCAAATGTTGCCTAACTGAATAGTCAATTTATGGGTGGTCAGCCAAAGCTACCTCATGATTTGGTTAAATAGGGATCTTGTATTACTAGAAGGTAGTATAATGCAATCCTACAAATTAATACTAAGGGTTATTAATTTTAATTAAATTGTGAGATCATTATTAATAAAGGCCAAATAATTCTATCAAATTTGATATTTTAAATTGAAACTAATTTTCAAATCAAGTTGTTGACTCGTGCAAGTGAGTTATATGTAGGTAAACAACAAACACAAACAACAACCCTTTTTATGTGATCGGTCCTTCAAAAATAAAAACTATGTGGAAAATTTTCAATTATTGATTTAGGACACTAAGAATTATTCTCACACATGAGCATAATATCCATGTAATCGACACACTAGTACTAAACAAACTAGCTCTAAATGCACCTAGGGACAAAAAGGAAGCTCATAAGAAGCATTTTGGTGATGCATTGGACATCAAGTGCCTTATGTTATGCTCCATGAATCATGAGATTTAGAATTAACATGAGAATATGGATGTTACTGAAATGATGACACATCTTTGGAACATATATCAAAAACAAGCAAAATAAGAGAGATACGATGTCTCTCAAGGCATTGTTTAAGTCTAAGATGGCAGAAGGTGATCCAGTTGGACCCCATATACTAAAATTAATTGGGTATATGTAAAGTCTAGATACAGTGGGATTTCCTTTAGTCCAAGAGTTATTCACATATGTCATTATGAAATCGTTGCCTAATTTATACAAATAATTTGTGGCGAACCACAACATAAAGAATTTTGATAAATTGTTGATTGAGTTTCTTTGCATGTTAAGAATAGATTTGGGGCAAATGAAAGACAAGCCCAATTCCATGTTGATGGTCAACATAGGAAAAGGACATTCCATCAGAAAAGGCAAATACAATAAAGGTTCTAAGGCTTTCCAAAAGTGTTCTACACTTAAAGCAAAAGGAGGAGTGGGAGAGGGAGGAAACTATTATCAGGTTGGACGTTGAAAGAGGAATTGTCCTCCCCACCCATAGGAACAGAAGAACAAGAAGCAAGGGATAGAGATCTCCCTTAGATATATATGTTATCGAGATAAACACATCAACTTCTTCATCACTGGTATTAGATATCGTATGTGGATCCCACATATGCTCAAATATGCAGGATCTGAAAAGATGTATACCCTTGAAGAAAGGGGAGGGAAAACTAGGTGTTGCAAATGGAAAAAGAGTTGTGCCACTATTGTAGGAGCCTAATATTTATATATGCCCAGTGGGCTTGTACTATAGTTATGCAACTGCTATTATACACCTGATGTAAATAGGAACATCATTTCTATTTCAAGTTAGGACAAGAATGGTTTTGGATTTCATATCAAGAATACTTGATGTTGTATTTCTAAATATGGATTTTAATGGAGGTGCCCATATGTCTTATGTTCTTCACTTATTAGATCTTGCCACACATATATATAACATAAATACTATAAAGTCTAAACTTGATGACTCAAATAAACTTAATTGTGGCATTGTCACCTAGGCTACAATGAATGAGTGGAACATTTCTAGACTCCACGAAGATGGATATCTAGACTCATATTATTTTGAATCAATTAGGATATTCAATCTTATTTATTAGGAAAAATGACAAAAGAACCCTTTATTGGAAACAGTGAAAGGGAAAGTGACTTGTTAGGACTTGTACAAACTAATGTATGTAGAACTTTTATCACAAATTCCATAGGTGGGTATCATTACTTCACCATATTTGTTGATGTGTTAGTAGATTTGGATATGTATATATAATGAAACACAATTCAGAAGCCATCGAAAAGTTCAAGAAGCTCATTAATGAAGTACAAAATCTACTTGGAAAAATAAACAAATCACTTAGATCAAGTCAAGGTGGTGAATACTTAAGCCAAGAGTTTGAGACCCTTCTAAGGGATTGTGGTATTGTATCACAATAGACTCCACCTAGAACTCTAAAACATAATGATGCATCAGAAGAGGAATCATGCCTATTGGACAAGGTACAATATATGATGACTTTTGATGCTCTTCCAGCTTCCTTCTGTGAACATACTCTAGAAACCATAGTGTACCTTCTAAATCGCACCAATTGACATTGTATGAGATATTGATTGGGAGATGGCCTAGTGCGCCTTTCATGAAGATTTGAGGATGTGAAGCTTATGTCAGAAAATAGTTTTATAAAAAGCTTGGACCCAAATCTAAAAAATGTCATTTTGTTTGATATCCTAAGGAAACCAAAGGATGTTACTTCTATATTCCATATGACAACAAAGTGTTTGTTGCCAAAATTTCTCTATTCATCAAAAAAGAATTTATTTATAGAGGAACTAGTGTGAGGACTATAGAACTCAAAAAAGTTCAAAACCAACAAAACAACATTGAACCTATGGAAGTCTAAAAGGAACAAGAGGAACAACAAACAATTGTGAAATCTCAAGTTCCTATGGTAACACAGAAACCTCAAAGGTCTAGTAGGGCATGTATTGAGCTACAAAGATATGGATTTCTATGACTCTACAAGATGATGTGTTGGTTAATGGTGATGGTGAACCAACAACCTATAGTGAAACTATTTAGGGACCATCTGAGAAATGACTTGAAGCCATGAGGTTTGAGAGGGACTCCATGTATACCATCAAGGTATGGACCTTGGTGGATCCACCTAAATGAGGTAAAACCCATAGGTTGCAAATAGGTCTTCAAGAAGAAGACCAAAATGGATGGTAATGTAAAAAACTAGAAAGGTAAATTGGTAGTAGAAGGTTTTAGAAAAATTCAAGGTGTTGACTATGATGAAATGCTTTCACCAGTTGACATGGTTAATTCATCAAGATCGTGCATGCTATTATAGCTCATGACTATGAAATTTGGAAAATGGAGATTAAAACTGCATCCTTTAGCAGGTATCTACTTGAGGATGTGTACATGACACAACACATATGTTTTATCACTCCAAATGTACCATAAAAGACTGTAGGCTACAAAGGTAAAATATGGATTAAAGAAAGCATCTCAGAGCTAGAATCTTCTTTTTGATGAGACAATCAAATAGTTTGGCTTTATTCAAAATGAAGATGAGCCTTGTGTTTACAAGAAGGTTAGTGGGAGTGTAATTGTATTCCTCATATTATATGTTTATGACATGCTAATGATGGGGAATGAAATCCCTACTCTATAGTTGGTTAAAATATGGTTGAGAATACCTTCTCCATGAAGGACTTAGGAGAAGCATCCTATATACCAAAATCAAGAACTATAGAGATATATATAGAAAGCTTCTTGGTCTAATTCACAATAGATAAATTAAAAAAATGCAAGGTTCAACGTGTAAGAATATAAGAGAGAAAACTTAGCCATGTATCATGGAATAAGTTTCTCTAGATCTAAACATCCTAGCTCTTATGAAGATAGGACATGCATGATTAAGATTCCATATGAATCCGTAGTTAGATCCATCATGTATGTAATGTTGTTTATACGTCCTGACATAGTTGGTTATAAAAGGTTACACTTACACAAACTTCAACTAACAAGCACAACTACCAATTTGCAATCAAGTTTTGTGTTTTTTGTAAATGGTGCAATTATAAGATGGAAGAGTTCCAATCAAGAGACATCAGATTATTGTATAACAAAGGTTTAGTATATTGCCGCATATAATGCAACAAAGGTGGTTGTATGGACCAAGAAGCTCATTGGTGAACTAGGATTGGTTCCATCCATTGACAATGTTGAAGAGATATATTGAGACAACAATGGATCCATTACAAATTCTATGGAACCCATATAGAATCAACAACCCAAGAACATCTTAGGCATTATAATCTCATACTTTAGATTGTAAAATAAGGAAATCTTAAGATTTACATAGTACCAAGTGAAATCAATGTGGTTGTTCCCATGTCAAAATCACTTTCACAATAGAAGCATGATGGTCATGGTGATCACTTGGGATAAGATTTATGAGTGATTGATTCTAGTGCAACTGGGAGATTGTTGGTTCTATGCATGTGAGCCATCATGTGATGATTATAATAGGGATACTTTGCATATGATTTTATTATTAATAAAAGGCTATTACACATTATGTCTATTTATAATGAGATAATGAATAAACTTAACGATATCCCAAGAATGTTTTCGATCAATTAAATATGGTTTGCGTTTAGGATCTGAAGATGAGATCATACGTACAATTATTCTTGTTATGTCCCTCAACAATTATTATTATGGATAGTATAGGACGAAAATAATAAATAAGACTATCATGTATGGTGAGTGATGACTATGTTTCTTTGGTCATTATATTGAATTACAACTCAAATACATGGGTACTTGTCATAGAACATTTTTTACTGTATAGACACACTTTGAGAATGACACATGGAAGTCATGTAATGACATGTCAGAGTCATACCTCAATGTGACAGTGTTCATTGTGATCCTTAGACATAAAGTCATTAAAATAATCACATGATATGTTGTGTACCTTGAAACTATCCCAACATGACCCTAAATAAGCATTTCCAAAAAGGTGTTGATAGGGTCTGTAACACTTTTGCACTACTATGAGTGATGTAGATGGAATTTTTCCCTCATTTGAAGTGATATCCTAAACACTTGATAAGCAATATGTGGAAATTCATGGCCATGCTTAGTGATTCAATATATGATATTGAGCTCACAGTATCTTGAATAGTCTTTTGTAGTTCAAATAACATAGATTGAATGACAGGAGGATGACAATTTCGTGCCATGGTTTGAATCTAGATATACGTGACAAAGTAATAATATAGTCATGCTAACATAGGTCACTTTACAAGTTGAAGTTGTTCTCCAACTTACTCCTATTACTTGGATGGAAATGATGTGTTTCTAGACACCAATGTTTTCCTGTGAGGTTTTGAACAACTCTAGAAACATAATTATGAACCTACTAGGTTACACACATAAGGATGCATAAGGGGATTCATGTTTGCAATCAATTAGAATGGTTCTAAGTCATCAAATAGGCTTATTTACTATTGTGTTGGGCAATAGGGATGTCCACTCATCTAGCTGGATTGGTCGCATCGATGGATCAATTAATTGTCAATCAATCCATTGACTTTCACTTTGGGACAATGACCAAACTGGTGACTAACTTAGTGTGTCGGGAGATTGGAACCCAAAAGGGAAAGTTTCCATATTTTATTTGGATTCTAATTGGGAAACCAATTCGGACCTGGACTAGCCAATCAGGTGACATTCAATACATCTTAGTCCCAACATGGACCTAATGGATGATTGGAAATCCTAGTTGATTGAATGGGATCATAGTTTGAGTTTTCTATTTGAGACTATTTTTGAGATTGCAATTAAGAAAGGGATTGTAATTAAGAAATTACAAGCCCATGACTCTCGTATATAAAGGGGTTTCATCCCGTTATGGTTATACACACTTGACACACACTTTGAGACACATTTGGCCATGAAATTTCTCTCTTGAATATAGAGTAAGGATGACATTCCTAATATAGGATAAAAAAGTGAGTTATCAGATGACTAACATGTCGAAAAGTCTTGTTTCACTTCAACTTGGCTTCCAAATTGATGCATCACATTCTACCTCATCTATGTTGATAAAGTAGAGGTTTTGGCACTCGTGTCGAGGGTTGGAGAAGGAGTTCCATAAGACAACAAGAAGGTGATGTTATGAAGACAATCGTGCAACAACTTGGTTGTCAATTCGAATTTGGATATAAGAGTTTGAGTTCTTCACTAACTAAAAAGTGTCTAGTTGTTAGATAACTAGTGCATGCAAAGATATAATATTTATCCTTTCTATGTCTTTTGTTCACAGACATTTTATAGCTATGATAGATCCCATAGCTAAGGTAACAAACAAAGGACTTTTTGTTTTACTTCACTGAGCCACCTTCTTCAAAATCCTACACATTCTTTGTACATCACTCACAATGATCGACATGTGTGATAGTGTAACCAAGTGATACTTGTATGGCAACCTAAATTCAAGATCACATTAAGTAGTATTAAAACACATTGGACAACATGTGATCATTGTAGTCACTTTAGGTCTAAGGATCAAAATCACTACTACTACATTGAGATATGATTCTGACTTACCATTTCTAGCTTCCATGTATCAAGATGGGCCTGTCTGGTACACTTGTTCATAACAACCTATGTTTTTGAATTAATATCCAATATCATGACACCGAGATGTAGTCATTCGTAAACATGTATACTATTTTTAATGTATTTTTGTTGGTGTAATTTCCATAGTGATATCCTATAAGACCCTTGTTGACTCAAGGTCAATTAGGTTAATGTTGACTCACGTCTAAATTGACTAAACCTGTGTTTTGATGATGACTAACCATTCCACATATTGGTGTCTAATGTCTCTACTTGAGTAATTTCAGATTAGGTATAGACACACTCCAAATGCCCTAACTTGCGCATCTCAAATTGGAGAAAAGACAAGTCAAAGTCATACAAGTGGACGTTTTTGTAATATGATGTATATCCTTTAGAATCATGTTGTAAATCACTTGTAATGATTGTATGACTTGTAATTAAGCTTAGAAAAATATCAGGAACATTTAGATCGAATATTAGAGCACTTCTAATGCAACTTTGAAAATCAATTACAGGAACTTGATCGGTCCAGTTTCCCACCCTGAAACTCGACCGATCCACCTGGACTGATTTTCTGAAGATTGAATCGGTCCAGTTTCCCACCTTGAAACTCGACCGATCCACCTGGGCTGATTTTCTGAAGATTGCATCGGTCGAGTTACACCCATTGAAACTCGACCGAATGCACTATACGGAAAAGTGCTACTAGCTGTTGTGGAGTTGCAACGAGTGAAAATAGATCCGTTGCAAGCTACAAAATGGCTAGTTTTCGTTCTTAAGTGTTCTCAAAGGCTAAGAGCCATCCCCAGCTATAAATAGGACCCCTTGGGCTTCATTCCAAGGTTGAGCATTCATTGCAAACTCTATGTGAGGCTCCTATTCTATAGTTGAGTGCTTCCTACAGCCTCCTCTCTCTCTCTCTAAGCTTAATCACTTACTACATCCATTAGAGTGAGTAGGAAATCTGTAAGAGAGCTAGTCCTACATGTATATCTTGTGAAGCTCTCACTTCCACCACCTCCTATCTCTTCTTTCAATCATGAAGATGAAGGTTCTCTCTCTTGTCCAAGAGAGGTGAAGAAGAACAAGGGAAGGAGTCCCTTGGTGAAGATCAAGGTTGAAGACTTGGAGCTAGAGTGGGCAAGCCCTTGGAGAAGGCACAAGACTCAAGCTCAAGTGGGTAAGTCCTTGGTGGAAGCTTCTCCGAGTGAAGGTGAAGTGAAAGGCGGAAGATCCAAGAAGAGTGGGTAATTCCTACAAGGCCGAAGACTTGTGCAAGAGTGGGTAAGTCCTTGGAGAAGGCCAAGACTCTTGCAAAGTGGGTAAGTCCTTGGTAAGGTTGAAGACTCTTTGTATTGGATAGGTAAGTCCTTTGTTTGGTCATGTATTGTAAGTCTTATGAATGAATATAAGAATGTAATTGTTGGAAGTCCTAGATGTTGACCTCTCTAGGCAAGTGGATTGACACACTTCTAGTTTGAAGTGTGGAACCACTCTAAATAGCTTGTCTAATTGGTGCATGTTCAATATCTCTTATCCTTGCTATGCATGATTTAGTTGCACTCAAATTACCTATTTAGCAACCTTATCTTGTCATATATCTTGAAGGTTTAATGAATTTTGTTTAAGTGCTTTCAGCTCTATTCACCCCCCCTCTAGAGCATCTAATCACCCATCTAGGATCCAACAACCCTTACCCTGGCTTTATGCTTAAACATGCTTGATTGATTTAATTGGGTGCTTAATTTCTTAATAAAATCCTAATTTATGCTTTTATATCAGATGATAGAGCCATGTTTTAGTTTTGGTCAAGTTTGAACTTTGTTTGCTTAAGTTTTACACATGTATTTGCTTCTATGGACCTTTATGAAATTTTCCCTTTCCTAGGGACCTATCTGTAATTTTAACTCACGCATGTCGTGCTTCATAGTACTCTTCATAATTTTTGATATAGTTTCACCTTTGGATGCTTGGATGCACTAATGGATATTTTCTCCTTCCCTTGAAGGTTGAGAACCAATGGTTTCTCACCTAAGTGACAAATCGATGGTTTCACCAAGTGGGTGAAGGATCTAATGGTTTCTCCTAGTAGTTGAGGAACCTATGGGTTTCCCTTGGTAAATCAATGGTTTTTCTTGGTGTGTGCACAATCTGATGGTGGATTAGGGTTTGTAGATGGCAAAGTATAGTGCACCATTTAGTTGTTTTCTGATGATGTAACATGATGATTCTCTAAGGCACAAACTGATGGTTCACATTGGGAACAAACTGATGGGAGTTGTTATATGCATGTAAAAGAAATATTTTGGGTTTTGACACATGGCAAGATATCTTTAAATCCTTGACCACATTTCTCTCTCATCTTAAATATATATAACCCCTCTCCTCTCTTCCACATGAACCTTACTTCTCCCTCTTGTTCTTGTTGCTAGAGAGATCCAAACCAATCATTTTCTAAAGGAAGAGCTCCATGAGGATGAAGCTTGGATAGATCTTGGATGCATGTTGCTTTAGGTCTAGGATTAAGCATCTCTAGGGTTGTTTGGAGATTTTAAACCTAGTTTCTTTCCTTATACATGTAAAATCTGCTTATCTTTCCTAGTTTTCTTACTGATCTCTTCCTTCTCTCTTCATCTATGGGTGGAATGTTGAAGCTCTTGATGGAAAACTCATGCTTATGGTTGAAGAACTCCTTTTTGTCTCTCTCTTTTGCCCTAGATTTACCTTGTTCTTTAAGAAAGGAGATATCATGGAACTTTGGGAGTGCAAATATAGGGTTTCATCCTCTCTCCTTGAGACACGTTGATGTTTGGACGTTCTTCTTAATCTTGAGGCAAGTTATATAACTTCTAAGCTGTTTTTTCTCCTACTTTTAACTTATAATGTATAGATCTTACCCTAGAAACTTGGTGTTATGTAGAAAGATGATCTTTGTACACTATTTTGCATATATATGTGTGTGATAGTTGTGTGTTATTTATCTATCCTTAGATCATATGAAAGTTCCTTCTTCTATAATGAACTACCTTGGTTTTCAAGGTATGAAATGATGCTTTTTACTTAGTGTAAAGAACTGGTTTCCCTAAGTGTAGGAACCGATGGCTTTACTTAGTGTGTAAGTCGATGGCTTTGCTAAGTCCATGAACTAAGGATTCATTAAATATAAGAAATGATGGTTTTACATAGCACAGGAATCGATGGTATGACTTGGTGAATGGACTGATGGCTATAGTTGATGTTTGAACCAATGGATTCACTTAGTGTATAAATGGATGGTTTTACTTAGTAAATGAAACAGTGCCCTTACTTGGCACATAATTTGATAGCAATGCTAAGTAAATGAATCGATGGCTATTGTTGACCATGAACCAATGGGTATGTTTAGTATATGATTTAAAGTTTTACTAAGTTCATGAAAGAACCAATGGTTTTTATTTAAGTCCATCAATGAACTGATGGGTATGCTAAGTATACGCAATGATGATTTTAGCTAAATCTATGAATGAACCGATGGTTTAACTATGTATGCTGATTTTTGGTGATATAAAATCCAATCCACACCCATAAAACTTTCTTGTAATGATTAACTAGTGATGGTTTAATACTTCTATCTTCTATTGATGTTCAAATGATGAATGAATACATTCATAATGATAATGGTAACCATGTTATGTTACTATTGGAAATGTCATAACTCCAATGATTAATGAACATCTACTTCAAGTCTGATGGTAACATGTTGTTTATGTCATGTTGAACCTTTTGCAAAGTATCGAATGGTAATGATGTTCCTACAAGAAGTATTGTTGTATGGTCTAAATGGCCTTTGGGCATGTTTTGATCCTAAGTGGAGGTTTAGTTCTTTTTATGGATGAAAATGGACTAGTATACCATGATATTGTGGTAAGGAGTATGTTTCATACGTTTTGTATCTTCTGGAATTGTTATTTACCATTACTTTTATAGAAATAATATAGTTGTTTGTATGCAACTTGGTTGATGTAGTGTGAAAATACTCAACTGGCTTAATTAATCAAGTGAAATCCTAATCATGTAGTGCCATGAGCCGTGAACTATTCTAGTGTCAAGCTTTTTTGGATAGTAAAATGAGTATTCTAGAAGGAAAACTAAAAGTCATATATTGCTGAGTATATGTGGGGTGCATGGAGAGTATATCATTGTCATCCCGATCCCAAGGTTTTAAAGTGTGGTCAAGGATGTATCTTGGATGTGTGTATATATATATATATATATATATATATATATATATATATATGTGTGTGTGTGTGTGTGTGTGTGTGTGTGTGTGTGTGTGTCTATAGGGCTCATCTTTAATACCCGCGCGGGTAGCCTGATTTGTTGCTACCCACACATCCAAAAGTGTAACTATATGATACACAAAATAACTCTAAGATCAAAAGATTAACTATATTGATAAAAGAGTAACTCTAAGATCAAAAAAGTAACTGCGCAAAAAATCACTACTACAGAAATAGCATTCAATGTCACTTTTCTGGGCGTCGGTTATTTAAAAAACCGACGCCTATAACATTCCACATCGGTTATTTAGGAAATCTGACGTCAATATTCGAAGACCAGCCGGACACGGGTATCGCTTTGTATTCAGCGTCTGCTGGGTAAAAACAAACCGACGCCTAAAATCGCCCGCAAAATCCAATTTTCGAGCGAAAAAAATTGGTCCCAAAGTTCACATACAGCGTCTGGTTTTTAACTACTAATCGACGCCTATATAAGATGAAAATTTGTGCGAAAAGTTCCAATTTCGGTGTCGATTATCCTTTGATAACCGACGCTGATAATAGTTCCCGCCAAATAATTTAGGGCAAAGATTGTCTAATTGGACGTCGGTTTTTTACTATCAACCATCGCTTAAGAGCAAAAGGTATCAGTTTTGTAGATAACTGATGCCGTTGATAAACCTAATAGACCTGTATCACCTGAGTCTTCCCCTTTCTTCTATTTCATCGCGATAATTTTCTTTGATGCTCGCCACTTGCCTAAAATCGCCTGACGACCCCCGTTGTTGCTCGCCGCTGCTGTTGCTGGTGCACCTCTACTCACCGCCGCCGCTGCCACGTCCTCTTTCTCCTGTTGCCACCGCTCGCCGCCACTACTACTCGCCGCTCTGCTCTGCTCTTCTCCGGGTGCCGTTCTTCTCACCGCCATTCTGCTCGCCGCTCGCCGCCTCCTTCTCTGCTCGTTGCTCTCACACCGCCTCCACCGCTCTTCTCCACGCTAGCTCTAGGTAGCCCTGGCCTCTTTTCTTCCTTCTCCCTAGCTCCTTACCAACAGAAAGAACAGCCATGGTTGTGTTGGCCTACCATGGCCGTGCTGCCCAGCACGGCCGTGGTAGGCCAACACAGCCACTAGGGGTGTAAACGGTGCGGGTACAATGCGGGTTTGGCCTTACCCATACCCATACCCATCTAATTTAGCGGGTCCGGTTCCGGTTCTAGACCCGCATAATACAAAACTTGGACCCGCACCATACCTGTACCCGTAATAATAGCGGGTATGCAGTGCGGGTATGCGGGTAAGAGGTTCTATAAAATATCATATTGTTTATATAAGAGAAATGACTATATTATATATATTTAATAGAACAAGATATTATTATTATATAGCATATTAACATGAAGTAGTTATATTAGGCAATGCTATATTTTATACATTAACATTAATTGAGTAATTGCTTACATATTTGTAGTCATGATCATAACGTTTAACTTATGTAGAAAGTAATGTAAATTAGTAGACATTTTGATTTTTAGTTTACATATGATGTTCATTATTGTAACTAGAATACTTAATTCTTAATTATATGACTAGTCTCATCCTTGTTGTGTTAGAGTAGGATATAATCTCAAGAATTATATTAGTTAGACTAGTAAAGTATGATATATATAACATATTATTTAAATAGTTACTTATGTATTGCGGGTATACGGGTCTAGCGAGTCTGGGTCCAAGCATACCCATTATTGGACCCGCTTATATGCGGGTCCAAGGGTATACGGGTCCAAGGGTATGCGGGTATAAAAAATTAGACCCGTGACGGGTTTTTTAAGGGTCCGGATTTGTGGGTCCGCGGGTCTACCCGTACCCATTTACAGCCCTAACAGACGGCCGTGCTTGCTGTTGGTAAGGATATGAACAAATCTTTATGTAATGCTTTATGTAAATCCTAGGATACGAACAAATCTTTTGCTTGCATATATTTGTGCTTCTAATCCTAATGTTTGACCTAATTTAGTAAATTTTATTGCATGTTAAAATAAGATTTAAACTTGTCCATTCTAGCATCCTAATTTGATTTGATTAAACCCTAACATTGATGAAACCCTAACATCAATTGTGATGAAACCCTAACATGTACATATCTATTATTGTGTTTGTTGGCCTAGAAACCCGTCTAAGATTTACTCATTAGGAGTAAATCTTGGATAGTCCCCGGTTTGGGACTGTTCTTGAACACCTAATCTCACTTAGGATGTAAGTGTATAATGTGTATTGGATTTTTGAGAAAATTTTAGTAGCATTTCCCCGTTTGTTCTCTAAGTACATATGTACTTAGAGAACAGCGGGGAAATGCTGCTAAAATTTTCTTGAAAACTCAATACACATTATATACTTACTAGTGAGATTAGGTGTTCAAGGATGGGATAGGTGGTACACATTTATTATGTATAAGAATGACATCACATGTGTTTGTTGGCCTAGAAACCCGTCCAAGACCCTAATCTTATCCTAATATATATTTGTTTTCTCTTTAATCATAGAATGGATAGATCATGGATGTCCATTCGCAATCGTTGCACCCCAGAGATTATATCTGGTCTTGATCAGTTTATTAGATTTTTCGAGGAACATAGGAAAGAACCTGGAGATAGGTTCTACTGTCCATGTAGGCATTACGGTAACAACTTGAAAGTCAGCACTGGTGACGAAATCAAAAGTCATGTCATGTGCAACGGGATTGTACAAGGCTATATAGAATGGCACTGGCATGGAGAGATTTCAAACTCGAAACCAGTGGATGTCGATAGCAGTGCTTGGGTGGAAGAAGAAATTGCCTCTGATGACGTAGATGTGAACGAACCAGTTCCAGTAGACATCGTTGATGCGATGTTGGATAGTTGTAGGGTAGAGCACACTGATCCACCTCCTATCTTTAGAAACATTGTGCATGATGCTGAGATACCGTTATACACATGTTGTGCTAAGTTTATGAAGCTTAGCTCTATGTTGAGATTGTATAAGTTGAAAGCTAACAATAGATGGAGTGACAAAAGCTTCACTTCATTGTTGACTTTGTTGAAAGAAATGCTTCCTGAAGAAAATGAGCTACCAATCTCAACATATCGGGTAAAGAAATTGTTGTGCCTAATGGGAATGGAGGCCAAGAAGATACACGCATGCCCGAATGATTATGTATTATTTCAAAAGGACTATGTGGATTTGAAAGATTGTCCAAAATGTGGTGTGTCACGGTATAAATTGACGACTTCGGGGGAGTCCAAAACTGGTTCTCCTGCCAAGGTGATGTGGTATCTACCTATAATATCACAGTTTCAACACTTGTTTGTAAATCCGAAAGATGCGAAGAATTTGAGGTGGCATGCAGATGTTAAGAAAAATAATGATGGGATCCTACGACATGCGTCTGATACCCCACAGTGGAAGAAGATTGATCTATTGTACCCCAAATTTGGTGAAGAAGATAGTAATCTAAGACTTGGGATTTGTATAGATGGGATGAATCCGTACAGGACATTGAGCAACCAACATAGCACTTGGCCAGTCATGCTTGTTATATACAATCTTCCTCCCTGGATGTGTATAAAAAATAAGTATGTTATGCTTTCGTTGTTGATATCGGGCCCTAAACAACCCAGAAATGATATCGATGTTTATCTTGAACCTCTGATTGATGACTTAAAGAAACTTTAGGCTGAAGGTGTGATGACCTATGATGCTTCAGGAAGAGAGACATTTCGTTTGCATGCTATGTTGTTTTGCACTATTAATGACTTTCCAGCATACGGGAATTTGTCTGGATATAGTGTCAAAGGAGTTAAAGTGTGTCCTATATGTGAAGAAAACATTGATTCTATAAGACTAAAACATGGTGGAAAGACTGTATATCTTGGTCATCGAAGGTTTCTTTCAAAATTCCATCTGTATCGTAGGAAGCACAAAGCATTCAATGGATGGAATGATGAACGGAGTGCACCTAAACCTATACCAGGGATGTTGTTTATGAAAGAGTAAAAGACATTGTCAATGAATTTGGTAAGAAATCACAATGTAGTATGGCCACACGGAGTGAAAATTCTTCATTCAAGAAGAAGTCAATATTTTGGGATCTTCCTTATTGGAGTTCTTTGACAGTCAGGCATTGTATCGATGTAATGCACGTTGAGAAAAATGTCTGTGATAGCGTTATTGGTACTCTGTTAAATATACCAGGTAAGACTAAAGATGGGATAAAATCCAGACTGGACCTACGTGAAATGGGAATAAGGTCAGAATTAACAGAATTACGTGAAATGCATAATAACAGAACATACTTACCTCCCGCTTGTTACACGTTGTCTAGAAAGGAGAAGAAAGATTTTTGTGAATGCTTGGTAAATGTTAAGGTGCCACAGGGTTACTCATAAAACATATGTAGATTGGTATCAATGAAAGATCTGAAGTTGATAGGTCTTAAATCTCATGATTGTCACACTCTAATGCAACAAATATTGCCCGTGGCAATTCGATCTATATTGCCGAAGCATGTAAGGTTTGCAATCACCAGACTTTGTTTCTTTTTCAACAGTCTATGCAGTAAAGTTATTGACCCATATACTCTCGATAATTTGCAAAGAGAAGTGGTTGTTATCCTATGTCAGCTTGAGATATATTTCCCTCCTTCGTTCTTTGATATCATGGTACATCTTGTTGTCCACTTGTCTAGGGAAGTGAAAATGTTGGGACCAATTTTCTTGCATTGGATGTATCCCTTTGAACGATACATGAGCATTTTTAAAGGTGATGTTCGAAACCGTTATCGGCCTGAAGGGAGTATTATTGAAGGTTATGTGGCGAGAGAGGCTATGGATTTTTGCAATGACTTTCTGCGTGGTAATAACACTCCTATTAATGACAAGAATATTAAGGAGGGCAAAGGAATTTTGGGATCACGGGTGAAAGTAATCAGTCGTGAGCAGTTGGAACAAGGTCACTTGTATATTTTACACAACATGGACGAACTGAGTGTTTATATCGAGGAACATACCAATTTCATCAAGAGACAACATCCTCGAGCAAGTTCAATGTGGCTTGCTAGAGAGCATAACAAGACTTTTACTAAGTGGTTTGAAGATAAAGTCTTACATCAACTATCTCAAACACCAAATGATATTACGGAAACTATCAAATGCCTCACATTTAAACCAAAACCGAATGTTATATCTTATGAAGGGTTTGACATTAATGGGTTCACATATTACACAAAGCGCCAAGATGATAAGAGTGTCGTCTGAAACAGTTGGGTCACTCTTCAAGCGTCGACTATGTATTTTGCAAGTGCAAAGGATAAGAGTCCACGTGAAGCTAAAATGTCATATTACGGTGTAATTGAAGACATATGGGAGTTTGACTACATAGATTTCAGAATTCCGCTCTTTAAATATAATTGGGTTGATAACTCCAAAGGAGTTATAGTGGATGAATTGGGTTTCACTTTAGTGAACTTTGAAAAGATTGGCGAGAAGGGTGAACCATTCATATTGGCATCACAGGCGAAACAAGTATTCTATATCGATGATCCTGCAAATGATAAATGGTCGATTGTTCTTCATGGTAAAAGATAGTTCATTGAAGATCCTATAGATGAAGAAGAGTACTATGATAAGTATGATGACTCCAATCCATTCTCAGTTGGGTTGCCAAGTACTCCACAAAATATTGAAGCTAATGATGACTTATATGTGCGCGGAGATCATAATGAAGGATTGTTAATTGATAAAAGATCACAATTTTAGAGGCATGCATGTTTATATTTTTTTATTGAAGCTAAATGTTTGCTTTTTTAATATCAATATCATTTTTAGATGTTTCATTATCTTCTAGTTAATACAAATGCTAAATGTTTGCCTTTTAAATGACATTTTTAGATAGCTGACCATGATGAGCATGATGTCCATGATGAGCATGAAGTCCATGATGAGCATGCTGTCCATGATGAGCATGGCGAGGATACCAATGTAAGTTCTAAAAACATATCCTATATTTCTATAAAATTCATTATCTTCTAGTTATGTCATATATCCTATATTTCTATATTGGGCTAATTCAGTGTGTTTATTTTTGTCAAATTTTAGGTTGATGATGCACATGTACCCACTGAAGCACTAGAGGAACTTGATGTGCATCACCAAAAACTTAACAAGAAAAGGGGCATCACTCTGTTGAAGAAGTTAATAGCGCTAAGTGGCAGTGGATCTAGATTGGCTGTGGAGTTTGATAATGGAGGAAATGCAATTGGAGTGAACCGCAATAATTTTATAAACTATCTTGGGGTTGTCACTCGAAGACATTGTGGTGTTAAGTATGATAATTGGCATAAAGTTCCTCAGGCGAAGAAAGACATGATATGGAAGGATTTATGTGTGAGTTATTATTATTTGCAATTCTATTTTTTAGATTACAAATTCTATTATTTGCAATTCTATTTTTGGATACTAGTTAATAGTAATTCTATTTTACAGAATTTGTTTGCATTGGATGAGAAGTTGCATCGTAAAAGCATGATGCAACGCGCTGGAAAGATGCTAAGGAACTATAGGACAAATCTCAACAGAGAATACATAAAAGATGGTGATAAGAAGAAGAAGTCAGCCCTTGAACAGTGGAACTTCTTGGACAATGAAGATTGGGACACGTTTGTTGCTTCAAGAAAATCTAAAGAATTCAAGGTATTAAGTGAGGCGCAAAAAGCAAGGCGTGTACTGAATGTGCATGACCACAGTATGGGTCCAAAGGGCTATGCAAGCATTCTCCAAAGACTACAGGTGGAGTCTGCTGCTACTCAGGAGTCCTCTACTACATGTGCCACACCCATGCCTCGCAATGATGTCTGGATAGCTGGGAGGCAAAACAAGAAGGGTGAAATAAAGAAGCTCGTAACTGTTGAGGCTGCTGCGAAAATGGTAAAATACAACTCTTAGAGCATTTGTTTGAATATTGATTATTTGTGGTGTTAACTTACCAATTTCTGTTGATGGTGATTAGCAAGAGTTGCGCGAGCAGAGGAAACAAGGCACGTTCATCCCTCAGGGCATAAAGGATGAATTGACAGTTTCTCTCGGTAACCCAGAGCATCCTGGACGTGTTAGGGGTGCAGGCGCTGGTGTGGGCATCAAAGTATTCTTTGGGCCATCCCAGTGCAAACCCAGAGTGGGACTTTCACAAGAAGAGGTAACTTGTTCTTTTTTTAGAATGTTACTGCAAAAGGAAATTCAATAATAAGAAGCTAATGTTTCTTTTATCCAAGTATAGGAGAATAAAAGAGTCGAGGATATAGTTTCTAAGAAGGTCAAGGAAGAATTGCTACGGTGACAGGCATCTCAGGCTTCCAATCAGCCTATGGCGACCCACTCTTCTCCTGATGCACAGACTGAGAGTAATCCTGTAGACCCACCGCCTAACACGTCTGTTGTAAGTATTGTTTATGACATTGTAGCTAGTCTTTTCAAGATGATATGTTTTCAAGATGATATGTATATATGTATAACATTCTTTACGTAAATTTGTAGGCGTTGAAGTCATGTCGCTTAAGAATGCAAGACTATGTTGTTGCAGAGGCACATGCTTACTCGTCCCTTCCTGGGGCAACATTTCACGGGACTTCAATGCCACAGGGCTACGTTCATGTGAGCCCGATACGTGTATTACCCGATTGGAGGGAAGATACATTGCCATATGCCCACCCGGATATTAATACACTTGCTGAGGCAGAAGGCGGGGTGATATTGTGGCCCAAAGCAGATGTCGTCTACACTACTGAAATTGTAAGATAAATTTACATTACTTTAGATTGTTAATGTGTAAATATGAGGTCAGTTGATCTGAAATTATATATACATGTTAAAAAGTAGACACCCGGAGCATCTAGGCCTCCACCTCCACTTCCTGCATTACCAAGTTGGGTTCCAACTGACCTAAAATACCCGTTAGGTCATGCTTGTAGGGGAATGACATGTTGGCTACGGGCACATAATATACATTGCCCTATAATTGTTTCTTTAGAAGTGAATTATGCAGGTCAATCATACGAAAGCTCTTTATTTATACAAGATATTATTGAGATGTTTATATATGATTGGCTGAATACATCAATGATAGAGACATGGATAAGGTGAGATCTTGTTTATGCATCCATATACCTTGTGTAAGATCCGGTGATCTGGTTTCTTATATATTAATGCATACGTAATACATGTTTTGCAGCTACTTATTCAAAAATCAATGTAAACAATTTGCATTTGACCATGTGGGATTTTTGATTCCATCATTGATTAGTATGGTAGCTAAAGACCCTGATAGTGTTCAACAATAATATATAGATGCTTTTACAAGTTTCGGTCAGCAAAAGAAGACAATAATAATAGCTCCATTCAATGTCAAGTAAGTTTACTTTACTTATAATTTGGACTTAAGAAAATTACATTTTTATTGTGGATTTTGAGTTATTAATTTTTAACTTTTTTACCTCTAGCGGTAGGCATTGGGAGTTACTAGTTATTCTCCCCGGGACGTTCACTGTTTATTATCTAGATCCTGCGGGGAGTACATTGAATACTAAAATTGAACACGTAATGAGAATGTCATTATTCTGGTGAGAAATATTTCATTTTTATATTCCTTAACATCTGTTATTACATTACTATTTAATTATGTAATTTACTGTGTTACATTAACATGTAGGGGTTTAGATGCATTCAAAAAGGCTGGAGGAAAGGTCCCCAGGAAAAAGAACCAGCCAATAATTTGGGAGAATGTGAAAGTAAGTTCCCAACTCCGATGTATATATTATTTATGTGAACTGTACTTAGTTGTATTTTTTAATATTTTGTATGTTTCAATTTATAGTGCGCTACACAAGACAACGGTTGGGCATGCACATACTATGTGATGCGATTTATGCAGATGATTATCCAATATGCTGCATTGGACATCGATACCATACATGAGGTATTATATATAGTCTCATTAGTTAGTATGAAATATATCAATCTTATTTTTATATTATTACTTATATATATACATCATTCTCTTTGCAGGTGTTTAAAACTGACCACACTATAGGTAAACACTTAAAAGATGTACATGCTCCATATACGATGGAAGTATTAAATGAAGTAAGAGAAGAATGGGCAAGAGCCATACAAGCAGTGGGGACTGAAAAATATAATTGGGATGTTGATAGCGATGTTGAATGATATTTTGTAAATGAATATTTCTGAATGTTTATACATGTCTGAATGTTTTTACATGTATTTGAATGTTTCTACATGTGTGAATGTGAGAATTGAATTGATGTTTGAATGTATCTACTTGTATGAAAAGTATATTTGTTGATTTTGCAGGGTTGTGGCATGTTTGTTGGCTGATATCAATGGATGTCGTAAACCTGTAGTTCAAAACTGAACTGCAGGTTCTCATCCGGCTGACCAGCCACAGCAGGCCTGAAAACTGATAAAAAAAATTAAAACATAGGCGTCGGTTATTTATAGAAAATCGTCATCAAAGGCTTCCAGCGTCGGTTATTGGATAAAAATCACCGCCTAATGTGACAAACAACCCGACCGTAAAGGAAAGCACGGTCGTGGCGGAAGAAGCGTCGGTTATTAGTATAAAATTGGTGCCTATAGTACTAAACACGGCCTTGCAAGGAAGCACGGCTGTGGCGTCTGGGAATATGGCGTCGGTTTTTTAGTTGCAAACCGACGTAGATAGTGTCCTAGATGGCGCCCTTTTTGTGGCGCGAAGCTTTTTGGCGTCGGCTTACTATAAATCACCGACGCCTATCGGTGCCCTGCTGGTGCATTTTCGGTGGTGCGAAGCATTTTGGCGTCGGTTATAAAACCGACGCCGAAGAGTTCGACCTTTAGCGGCGCCCACATAGACGTCACTTTAGAACCGTCGCTAAAAGGGCATAAACAACCAACGCTAAAGGCCTGTTATGTAGTAGTGAATATACAGTCAATAAATATATTGACGTATTTTTTTTATTTTGGTGGGGCAAATGATATTATTTTTGGATGAAATTTTTTGGAGAACTAGATAAAATGTTCTTCTACAATTGCAAAAAAAAAATGAAAAAAAAATGACACGAAGGATGGGCGGGTAGCTATGTGCACGGGTATTAAATAATCCTTATATATATATATATATATATATATATATATATATATATATATATATATATATATATATATATATATATATATATATATATATATATATATATATATGGGTTTACTTTGTTACCCGCGTGGGTAGCATTAGTTGTGTTCTAGATTTTAGTGAAAGCAGATTGAGTTATTTACTGTTTATGCCACCGCCTCTTCTTTTTCGTCTTCCTTACATCCCCTCTTTCTGCTTCGGTCAAAGGCGGCTGCGGGACTCCATAGCAGTCGCGTACTGGTGGATAGTTTTGCCTCGAAGATCATACGGGTTAGAAGGAAGGAAGAAAAGGAGAACGAAATCCTTGTGCATGTACCGGCCACTGCTGCAGGACCACATGCTGCCATGCAGTCAGCTGGTGGACAGTCGTGTAGGCCTGGCGAGTTCCGAGATGTAGTAGTCAATTGATGTGCTTGGTATTCCCAGTAGTAAAGCTGGTGGATGCCAGAGTCGTTTACCATCACGTAGGCGTTATGGTTCTCGCCGGCGGGTGTTCGGGAGGGTGGGCTCCACGGCGACGAGTTTGAGTCTGGGAGTCGGATCTATTTTTACAAGGGCGGGAAAGCTGCAACCTTCATCCAACGGTTGAGGAGCAGGTGACGGACACGATGAGAAGCAAGCAGCAAGGTTGAGGAGGCAGATAGGTCGTAACACTGGTTGTAGGGAACATGTTTGGGAGTTGCAACAATGAATTTGACGACGGCGACGATGGAGTCAATGGTGACCTGAACATCAAGGTCACGGACTGCAAAGCCTGTTACAAACAAAGTATAGTGTTTTGTATCTTATGGTCTTCTTGCCCTTACTGCACCTACTGCATATTGCAAAAATGTCACCTACATTAAGATTGGTTATTGTCTATTACAATGTGACTATACATATTATATATACATATTATATTATATATGAAACTTGCTTATTCCAATATGACTATCCATATTACAAATTGTCACCTACATTATGGTTGACTTTTGCTTATTACGGACGGCACTTGCTTATTACAATATGAGTATCTATATTATAAAATTGTCTCCTACATTACCGTTGGTTCTTGCTTATGACAATGTGACTGTCCATATAACATATGACACTTGCTTATTACAATATAAGTATCCATATTACAAAACTATCACCTACATTACGGTTGACTCTTGCCTATTACAATGTAATTGTCTAAATTACAGATGACACTTGCTTATTACAATGAGTATTCATATTAATTACAAAACTGTCACCTACATTACGGTTGGCTCTTACCTATTACAATGTGACTGTCCATATTACATATGATACTTGATTATTACAATATGAGTATTCATATTACAAAACTGTCACCTACATTATGGTTGGCTCTTGCGTATTACAATGTGACTGTCCATATTACATAAGACACTTGCTTATTAGAGTTGACCCTTGCCTATAACAGAGATTCACTTATATTAACCAATACTATGTTTTTGCATTACAGATTCACTTATATTAAGCTACCCAGGCAAACACACCATCAATGGGGGCCTTTGCCGCTCCAACTACTTGAGGATTGGGCATGAGTGATGGATGGCATGCTTCCCCTCGCTGTTGCCAGTATCTCTTGCTCCTTAGTGTTACACATAGCAACTGGCCCGATGGGCCATACCTTCTTGGTTGTATCCTTCTGGAACAGTTAGAGATAATCTTCAGTGAATCAAACATGTTGACTGTAATCCTGTCCGCAGTTCCCTCCACAGCGTCGAGCTCCCTGCTCCATTCGGGCGTAGTATAGATATCAGGGAGACGGTCTCAAATTAGCAGATCCGGTGAGGGAGGCCCCAAAAAATAAAGGTCTATGATTTGTATTCTGAGCCACTACCAGATTCATATTATCGAGTAGAGTCCGTGTACAGGCACCCTATTATCAACGACGTCAATGTTGTCACGAGGCCTGACGAGTCTGGGGTAAGTCCCCATATTCCTTCATTAGCCTAAATGGGAGTCACACAAGGGTAAACCTCCTACAGAGACAGATCATGAAGTTATTTTCACCTCGATGGGTGCCATTATTCATGGTTCCCATCGTGCTCCTCCAGCAAAGAACAACGAGCAAAGTTCATATTGAACCATGACCTACGTCTCCGACGTTTGCTAGTGCCGCTCAAACACCACTTGCCATCGGCTGGAGCGGTTCACGCCGATCTGCTCCTGTCCGGTTCGTGAGCAATCAGACTTGGATGAAATTCCAGGCACGGTCGGATGGAACCAGTCTGCGGTGGAAAGACGGCTGCGGAGGAACTAAACGATCGAAAGGAACGTCACGGAGACAAAAATCACGTTGTTATTAGATATATTTACCCAAGGTCTGGTATGCCGCACTCGAGGCTTGGTAGGTTTCTGGAAGTCTATGCATGCTTGCTGCCATCACAAGTTGGGTGGATCGATCAAGGGAGGAAACGGGAAAGGGAAAGAATAAAAATAAGCACAACCAATAATTGTTATTTCTGTATTATTATTTAATGGTTTCCCATCACTGTCGAGATGGGGGTGGAGCAGAGATTGGAGGCAAAAGGAGCTTACAATAATCGTGATCCCTGTCGCCCATATCGGAATTACTGCAAAACGAGTTATCGCAGTCATTTTCTTCCTCATCGTCTTTGTTCCCGGTGGGAACTTACCAGGACCATCAACGCATTCCTCTGCAGTTTCACTTCCACGCCATTTTTCAGTACCTGAGCAAAGACACCACCATAACCAAGCATCAATGGGCATGTGCTGCATGTCCAAAGGACACGTTCTGAACCAGATCACCACAAAACAATTGGACTAGATGCTAATACTCCACAGCGTCGAGCTCCCTGCTCCATTCAGGCATAGTATAGATATCAGGGAGACGCTCTCAAATTAGCAGATTCGGTGAGGGATGCCCCTAAAGATAAAGGTACTATGATTTGTATTCTGAGCCACTGCCAGATTCATATTGTCGAGTAGAGTCCGTGTACCGACTGAGATCACCTATACAACAAAGAAGTTGGCACATGTCTATGTTCACAAGATAGTTCCTTTGCATGGCATACTAGCTATTATAGTATAAAATAGAGGTCTTCAGTTCACAAGTCGATTCTAGGAATATCTACATACAGGGTTGGGGATAAAGTTGAGGTTCAACACAACCTTTCACCCACAACAGATGGTCAGTCAAGTAGGCCCATTTAGATTTTAGAATATCTTTTAAGAGAATGTGTTCTTCAGTTTCTTGGGAGTTCGGATGTTCACCTAAGCCTAATTGAGTTTTCCTATATCAAAACCTACCAGAGAATCATAGACATGGCACCATATGAGGCGTTATATGGTAGGTGTTTCCGATCACCTCCTTGTTGGCTTTTGGGTCATGAGTGTTCAACAGATGACTAAAAAGGTCAAGGTGATTCAACAACAATTGAAGGCAACTCAAGACAGATAAAAGTCTTATGTCAGTAACGTCATAGACAACTAGAGTTCCAAGTTGGATACCTTGTGTATCTCAAGGTTTCCCCTTAGAAAGGTGTGTTGAGATTTGGTAAGAAGGGTAAGTTGGCTCCTAGGTTTATGGGACCTTACCCTATCTAGGCATGAGTTGAAAAGGTGGTGTAAAAACTGGAATTACCGCCAGAGTTACACAGGTTGCATGACGTCTTCCATGTTTCCATGTTGATTAAATGTCACCCTGATATAGAGAAGAAGATGAAACCAATGTAGGTTGAGTTAGATGAGGATGTTTCATATGTTGAGGATCCAGTTTGGATCCTAGATAGATGTGTGTAGAAGCTAAGGAAGAAGGACATAGCCTTAGTGAAGGAGTTGTGGCATGACCATGGTGTGGAGGTATCCACATGGGAGTTAGAGTTTGAGACACGTAGGAAGCACCCATCCTTATTTGCATAGGAATTTTGGGGTGAAATCCCTGTTAGGGATTTATGGTTGTAAGACCCTTGATTTGGCTCTATGCTTGAACATGCTTGATTTTTTTAGTTGGGTTCTTAATTACTTAATCAAACCCTAATTTATGTTTTGATATCATATGATAGATCCATGTTTGAGTTGTGATCCATTTTTTACTTTGTTTGCTTAAGTTTTGCAAATTTATGTGCTTTTGTGGGCCTTTATGCAATTTTCCCTTTCCTAGGGATTTATCTATAATTTAAACACATGCATTTTGTTCTTCATAGTACTCTTCATGATGTTTGATATAGTTGCACCTTTGGATGCATGGATGCACCATTGGATGTTTTCTCATTTCCCTTGTAGGTTGAGAACTAATGATTTCTCACCTAAGTGACAAATCGATGGTTTCACCAAGTGGGTGAAGGGTTTGATGGTTTCTCCTTGTAGTTGAGGAATTGATGGTTTTCCCTTGGTATTCTAGAATCAGTGGTTTTTCTTGTTGTGTGCACAATCTGATGGTGGATCAGGGTTTGCAAATGGTGAAGTATAGTGCACCATTCCATGATTTTTTTCATGATGTAACTTGATGATTCTCTAAGGCACAAACCAATGGTTCACCTTGGGAACAAACTGATGGGAGTTTTGATATGCATGGAAAAAAGATTATGGTTTTTGACACAAGGAAACATAGTTTTCAACCCTTGATCACCTTTCTCTCTCATCTTAGGTATATACCCCTCTCCTCTCTTCCAAAATAACCTTTTTCTTTCTCCCTCTTGTTCTTGCTGCTAGAGAGATCCAAACCCGTTGTTTTGTGAAGGAAGAGATCCTTGAGGATGAAGCTTGAATAGATCTTGTATGCATGTTGCTTTAGGTCTTGTATCAAACATCTCTAGGGCTGTTTGGAGCTTTCAAACCTAATTTTCTCATTATACATGTAAGATCTTCTTCTATAACCTAGTTTTCTTGTTGTTCTCTTTCTTCTCTCTTCATCTATGGGTGGAACCCTAGAGTTCTTTATGGAAAACTCATGCTTGTGGTTAAAGAACTCCTTTTCTCATCTCTCTTTTGCCCTAGATCTACTGTGTTCTTGAAGAAATGAGCTACCTTGGAGCTTAGGGAGTGCAAAGCTAGGGTTTCATCTTCTCTACTTGAGACACCTTGTTGTTTGAACATTCTTCTTCATCGTGGGGTGATTATATAACTTCCAACCTATTTCTTGTCTACTTTTAACTTATTATATAAATATCTTACCCTACAAGCTTGGTATTATGTAGAAAGATGATCTATGTACACTATTTTTCATATATGTATGATAGTTTTCTGTTGTTAACTATCCTTAGCTCATATGAACGTTTCTATAATGGACTACCTTGGGTTTGAAGGTATGAAATGATGGTTTTTACTTGGTGTAAAGAACTAGTTTCCCAAAGTGTAGGAGCTTATGGATTTTATTAGTGTGTAAGTTGATAGAGTTCCTTAGTCCATGAACTAATGATTCCATTAAGTATAAGATACAATGGTTTTACATAGAACATGAATCAATGTTTTCACTTGGTGAATGAACCAATGACTATACATGGTGTTAGAACCTGTAAGGACCCTGACCCCCGTTTTGGGCTTATCCTATTTTCTTTGCCTAACCCTGGTGTTTAGTTGCTTGCTAATCACCTTTAGTGGTGATTAGGGTTTGTTTGTACTTTGTGGAGTGTTGGAGGTGCTACTTGCAAATAACCCAAGTCTAGGGTTGATGAGCAAGTTTGTCACCTTGAGAGGTGTTTCTCTCTCTCCTTGCTACCCCTAGTGTTGAGAGGAAGGGTTGGGCTCGTTGCTTGGGTTGCTTTGGGCCTAGATGAGCCTCATTGGGCCTTGTTATGCCTTGCTTGAGCCTTGCTTAACCTTGTTGGATCTTGTGTCGGCAATAGGTGTTCTAGCCATGGTTGTGATGGCCATGGGTGTGTCACCCATGGGGCTGTATCGGGCAAGTGTGGGTGTATCGGCCTTGGACCACCTTTGACTCCTAGCTTCGTCTTTATCACCACTCTAGTGGACACTTGGTGCATGATGCTTGCATGTGGCAATTGCCTTGGACATGTGTATGGGGCAAGATGTGAGGGTGGCATTACCCATGGACAAGTGTCCCTAGGTGGGCGACACATTGCCTTGTTTTACCTTGGTTTCTCCTCCATCCTCTTCTATATATGTATCCCCTTTCTCTAGCTAAGGATCCCTTTAGTTCCTTAGTCTCCCCCCTTCCTTGGTGCACGACACCTCTCCTTTGCAAGCTTAGTGGCCAATCCTCCTCCTTCTCCTTGGAGTTTTTTTCTTCCTCTAGTGGTGGCCGAACCCTAGAGTGCCTTGTTCTTCTTCTTGTGGTGGTGCTTGAGTTTGGAAGCTTGGTGCTAGGAGCTTGGAGCTTGCTTAGGGCGGGTTACATAACTCCTAACCCTAACCATACTACCTTCTTCTATATTGTATGTTTTCATATGATCATGATCGGCCATGTATGTTTTTAGATATGTTTCTTGCTTAGTTGCGCCTTTAGTCTTGTGGTTATAGTGATCTTGTTGTTATGGTTTAGGTTTTGTACCTTTGTACCTAGTTGGCTGAAGCATGGTTTAGGGTTTCCTTGTTGAGCAATACCCCTTTTCTCTCCTTGGTTATGAGAAGTGAGTTTGAGCTCTAATGATGTGGGCAATACCCCTCTCTCATTTAAGTTGAGAGGTGAGTCTACATCCTAGTTTCTTGGGCAACACCCTCCTCTCAATATGGATTTGAGAGGTGAGCTTTTGTATGGATGATGACCTATGTTGGGGTGGATCCTTGTGGTTGCCCGGTTTGTGATGGAGGTTGTGCAAAACCCCTCACTCTTGGTTGTTGAGAGGTGAGGAAACCCTCTTGATCATTTAGGGTTTGGTGTCCTTATGCTTGAGGTTGATGGTGGCCTTGGAGTAGTGTTTCCCGATTGTTTAGTCTTGAGTTGTACCCTTGGCCGTTGTGCCTAGTTGGAGTTTGGTTGGTGGCTGATATCCTTGTGTGCTTGGGCGATATGCCTTGTTGGGTGCCCTGCACGATACACCTAGCTAAGGTAGTTGGCTTGGTGCTCGATGCGCCTTGGACGTTATAAAGCTCAATGGGCTATCCTTGTGTTGGGCATCATGGTTTGGTTGTGGTGATGCCCATTTTGGTGACACATAGAAACCCTAGATGTTGCTCCGATGGAAGCCAATATGGAGTGCTGCCCTTGACTGATAGGCTTCTTTGGAGTGCTTTGATGTCGCCTGAGTTGTGAGTATGTTGGGCGATACCATGCTGTTCTGGGGCGCTATGTTTTGACAGTGCGAGCCTTGGGCGTTTGAGTGGTGTGGTTTCCCGATAGGTACCTTCACCCTAGATGGGCGATAGGACTCAGTCAACATGGATAGATAGTCGTTTCATGCTTAGCCTCTTGCACGATACACTCTCTTAACCTAGTTGTACGTTAATGCCTTGTGCATCTGGTATGTGCGTCAGAGTTGCACGATAATGTCTTGATCTCTAGTTGCACGACACCCTTGGGTGGTGGTCGGTACCTTCTAGGGTTGGCCGAATGTGTTTATACATATGGTTAGGCCGGTATGCTTTTGTTGAGGGACACACCACCCCCCACCCCTTTTGGTGAGGGATGTGGAAGTTTCAGTAAGGGTTCTGACAATCCGGGATGTATACGGATGATAGTTCTAGGTTAATAATGATATTACATGTGTTATGATCACCTTGAATCTTGTATATATGATTATGAGTTAAAATGATAAGCTTGGAAGGATAGGAGTTGCTTCACATGATGATGAGACCCATGTCTATGGTCACATGTATGAGGCATGAATAATAAAGCGTATAATCATCAATGTTTCCCTATACTTGATAGCATGATTGTTCTGTTAATCCCTGATGGCTTCAGTTATCTCTATGAATGTGTATACTAACCATGCAGGTGTCATACAGAAGGTAAGGACTATGAGGTCTATATGTTTGTTTAACACTGCATTGTGATGATCACTCTTGTTGATGAGATAGCATGCATCACCAGTATGATGTGATAGGTCTGAGGACCTGATAAAGGCTAAGTGCCTAGTTGAGGTGTTATCCTCTGATGATGAGATCAGGGATTTTTATCCCGAGTGATGATGTAAGATGATGAGAATGCCTTAAGAGGCAGTGGTTTCCTGTGATATGGGATTGAGATCCCGGGATAATGTGATGGTGGTAATAACAATGTAACCTAATGTTTTGTATGTGTTACAACCTAGTTGCCTCAACAATCCACTTAAAATATACTAACTAATTACAGTGGAATATATTATGTAGTTTGCCCTAGCCATAGATCCATCATCATCAATAGCTGGTGATGGTGAAACAGGTTCTCCTGTGGGTTAACTTGGAAGCGCATATTATTGAATATGTGTGGTTTCTCCTAACCGAAAATGAGGAGGTAAGAGTGCAACTTCGGTTGTAGACTCCAGAGCGTAGTTTCAGGCACGTAGCTTGACATGTTGGAACATGGTGAACAGGCCCATGACTCGGGATGTGTGATGTGAGAGCATGAATGTGTCCATGGCTTAGAGCACGGTGAACATGCCTGTAGCTCAGTTTCACTAGCGTCGATACATGTACCAAGGTGAGCTAGGCAGAGGGTAGCCTGACCCCGTGGCTGAGGCCACTTAAGCATGAGACTGAGGTCCTTCTTGTGTTGCACTCTTGTACAGACCACGAGGTGGGTAGGTCGTGAAGTCTGGCTCTTCCATCTACCTTTTATGGCACCGGCTTGGGTTTCGCAACCGAAGGTTGGATTTGAGTGGCACAACTCACTTCCTCAGGGCATAATAAAACATAATCTAGCTAAATAGTATATGTTGCTTAGAGTAAAATATGGAACATTGTTTGAGGCCTTACTTATACAGCTGATCTAGTTGAACTATGTACTTGTGCGCACGATCCTTATATCTTGTGGTAAGTACTTATAAAGCTTATCTTGTCAATCATGTTCCATAAAGAAATGCTTGGTTATATGTTTCCCGAATATCTTGGTAAGCTTGATGGTAATAATAACCTTGCTCTATATACTTCCCTTATCGTACGCTTTATCAGTTGTCTATTGTTGTTGCTTTAACCTTTTTGAGGTTTTATAGTTCGGCGGGGAGTTATGTTTCTCATTGGGACTGTGTGTCTCACCCCGTTGGTTTACAACCTTTTTAGGTGATCGCTCTAGACGAGGTGGTGGTCGCGAGGTTGCGGCCGAGCAGCAAGAAGAGCAGTAGAAGGCAAGAGATGGATATGTTGTTGTTTTGGTTGTTTTGTAGTAGAGTCCTAGAGTCATCCATGTACTCTCAGGTCCTCGAAAGCATTTTGACGTTGTTTTATGATGTGTAGCCAAAGAAGCTTTGTATATCCTGCTGCTGGCCGGATGTGGCCCGTTGTGTATGTATAAACATGTGATGAACTCATGTGTTGACAAGACAGCTGATCTTATAAGTTGTGGATACGTATCAAGACTTGTAAATGTTTATATAACCTATCTTCTTGCAGGATGAGGATCTGGATGTAATAATTTCTTGGTTTATCTGCTTTCCGAAATCGGTTTTAATTAACCCGTATTTTTGGTAGTAGGTGGTTTATTGTGTTTTGCGCACGTTTTCATGTGACATCTCATTGTCTGTGTGATAGCGGGATGTGTCGCCACAAGCTTGGTATCAGAGCCCTAGGTTCGCTGAATCTACAAGGATCTAGGGCTAGGTTGTGTCTGTTCTTGAGAGTTTTTCAGATCTTCTTACAATTATCTTCTGCCCCCAGCGGAAGAAAAAGTCAAAGATGTCTGGAAACCATGAAGAACATGTTGCCGAGAGCAGCGATGCTGCATCAGTTGATGGAGCCAGAGGGCAGGCATATGAAGATTGGGTGCCTGAGGTTCCCCAACTTGAGCCAGCCATTCTCAAAAATCCTGCCTACCAGCAGCTTATGGGGCAGATGATGGCTACGATGAATTTCATGGTAGAGAGATTGCCAGTTCCTCTGCCGAGAGCACAGGCTCCCCATGGTGAAACATCGGGTATTGGGAAAATATTTGAGCGGCTTCACCGAGTCAGAGCTTCAGACTATGTTGGGACGGATGATCCAGTAGATGCATATCTGTAGCTGACACATCTTGAGAAGGCATTCCGGATCCTCAACATCCCCGAAGCAGACAAAGTCAAGCACGCTTTCTACCTTCTGAAGGGAAGTGCTGGCCACTGGTGGGCCATCGAGGAGGAAAAATGACCCAGTGAGGTGATCGGTTGGGAGGTTTTCTGATAAGAGTTCATCAACAGATACTTTCCGAAGACGTATCTGGATGAGAAGATCAACCAGTTTGAGCATCTACACCAAGAAACGATGAGCATCACCGAGTATGAAGCCAAGTTCATGGACTTGTTAAGGTTTTGTCCTCACATGGCAGCAACAGATGATGAGCGGATCAGACGTTTTGAGAAAGGCCTGAGTGCTGAGCTGAAAACACCTGTTGCTGCGTTGGAGAACCAAGAGCGGTTTGCCATGTTTGTGGAGTCTGTCTGAAGGATTGAACGGTCAGTCAGGGAGAAGAGAGAGTCCATGTCTAAGAAGAGGCCTGCTCAGGTCCAGATACAGAGGTTCAATGCCTTCAAGAAGCCAAGGTTTTCTGCACCTTCTGGGTTAAAAGGTTCCAGTACACCGTCACAGTGGTCCCCAAGTAAGGGAAGAGGATATGGTTCTTCACTATCAAAGGCACATAGTATAGCTTCAGTAGAAGTGACAAGGCCATCTAGGCCACAACAACGAGACTAGTCATGCCATCTTTGTGGGCAGATCGGGCATTAGAGGTCAAACTTCCCGAGGAAAGATGTTGAAGTGACACAGCAACTGAGGAAACATCATCAAGGGTCAGACAGGCAGAAACCCAGTAGTAGCAGAGGGCAAGGATGCAGTCAAGCGTCACAAGCGGGATCGTCTGCTCTAGGAAGAAGAGGACGTGGACAGCAAGAAATGGCTCGATTCTACGCTATGAGTCAGCCAGAGGCGATAGTCAACCCGCGAGTGGTGGCATGTCAGATGGAGTTATTTCATTCTGATTTTTCTTCTTCTTGCTTTATATCTGTCCTAGTTGACCCGGGTGCTACACACTCTTTTATCGCCCGTAGTATACTTGAAAACTGTCTTTTACCTGTTAGTTGTAAGAAAGATAGCTTGTTGTTAGAAACCCCTCTTGATGGTTCGTCGATGCTTTGAGAAGTGTGCCCATCATATGTTCTCTCTTTTTTGGGACACAAGAAACAAGTGGATCTTATACCACTTGATATGCATGGATTCGATGTGATCCTTGGGATGGATACCTTATAGAAGTATAAGGTTGTATTGGATTGTGGTTCCAAGCAAGCAATGTTTGATGACGGTAGGAAAAAGTGGATCTTTCAAAGAGATAGGAAGATTCTCCTGACGTGTCTAGTGTCAGCGATGGTGGAAGAAAAGTTGTTACGACAAGGATGTAAGGCATTCTTAGCTCACGTTGTGGATACCAAGGCAAAGGGTCCTAGCCTTGAGGAGGTGACGGTTATCTGAGAGTTTACAGATATGTTTCCTGATGAGTTCCCTGGTGTTCCCCCACCTCGAGAGATTGATTTTGAGATCAACATGATTCCAGAAACACAACTAGTTGCACAGACACCATACAGGATGGCTCCAGTAGAGATGGCAGAGCTCAAGAAGCAGTTACAGGAATTGTTGGAGAAAGGCTTCATCCGACCAAGCACATCGCCTTGGGGTGCTCCAGTACTATTTGTTAAGAAGAATGACGAATCGATGCGACTATGCATAGACTACTGACAGTTGAACAAAGTCACGATCATGAACAAGTACCCGTTGTCGAGGATAGATGATCTGTTTGACCAATTGTGTGGTGCTACAGTGTTTTCAAAGATCTATCTACGGTATGGATATCATCAGTTGAGGATTAAGGCAGATGACATACCAAAGTTAGCTTTTAGGATGAGGTATGGTCACTTTGAGTTTGTGGTTATGTCGTTTGGGCTAACCAATGCGCCTGCTGCTTTCATGGATCTGATGAATAGGGTGTTCTGTTCGTTTCTAGATCAGTTTGTTGTAGTCTTTATACATGACATCTTGATCTACAGTCAGGACAGTCAAAAGCATGAACAACATCTTCGATAAGTGTTAACTCTCCTTCGCCAACACCAGTTGTACGCCAAGTTTATTAAGTGTGAATTCCGGTTGAAAGAAGTGACTTTCTTGGGTCATGTGATATCTGTAGAAGGAGTCAAAGTGGACCCCAAGAAGGTGGAGTCAGTTACAGAATGGGAGCAACCGAAGACGCCGACTGATGTTCGCAGTTTCCTGGGATTAGAAGGATACTACCGGAGATTTATAAAGGACTTCAGTGTGATCGCGTTGCCGATGAAAAAGTTGATTAGGAAGGATGTACCTTTTTTCTGGGATGATCGTGCCAGCAAGATTTCCAAAGTTTGAAGGAGAAGCTGACTAGTGCTATAGTGTTAGTATTGCCAGAGCCTGGGAAGGGCTATGTTGTTTTCTGCGATGCTTCCAAGAAGGGCTTAGGATGTGTGCTGATGCAGGAAGACCATGTGGTTTCTTTTGCTTCACGACAGCTTAAGAAACATGAGGAGAACTATCTGACACATGATCTGGAGTTGGCAGTGGTGGTTCGTGTGTTAAAAATTTGGAGACACTATCTTTATGGGGAAGTGTGTCAAATCTTTACAGATCATAAGAATCTGAAGTACATCTTCTCACAGAATGAGCTAAACATGCGACAACATCATTGGATGGAGCTAATCAATGATTATGACTGCACCATTGAGTATCACCCTGGTAAGGCGAATGTGGTAGCTGACGCGCTTAGCCGAAAGTCTTCTTCTCTTCCTATGAAGAAGGCACAATTGAGTTCCTTGGTATGCCATAGACATGATATGTTTGTCTCCTTGCGGCAGATGAATGTGCAGATAGAAGTTTCCTTGTTAGCAGGACCTTTGGCACAAATGCAAGTCAAGCCTATGCTGAGACAGTAAATCAAAGATGCACAGTGAACAGATGATACAATGTAGTTGATTAGGTCAGAGCTCAACAGTGAAAAGCGTGATGGGTTCCATGAGTCTGAGGATGGACTAGTTTGCTATCATGGTAGGATGGTGATCTCTGATGTTGATAATCTAAGGAAGCTAGTGCTCGAGGAAGCACACACATCGATATATGCTATGCATCTAGGAGTCACCAAGATGTATCACAATCTAAAGGACCTGTATTGGTGGCCTGGCTTGAAGAGAGATGTAGTCGAGTTCGTGGCTAGGTGTGTGGTATGCCAGCAAGTTAAGGCTGAGCATCAGAAGCCGACAGGTACGTTGCAACCCCTAACAATGCCGCAGTGGAAATGGGATCATATAACCATGAATTTTGTGGTTGGTCTTCCAAGGACAACTAAGAATCATGATTCCATTTGGGTGATAGTGGACAGATTGATAAAATCTTCCCATTTCATACCTGTGAAGACGACGTATACAGCCGAGAAGCTCGCTCAGGTATATGTAGATGAGACAGTACGCTTGCACGGCGTACCAGCAACGATAGTTTCCGACAGAGGTCATCAGTTCAGGAGTCGTTTCTGGGAACAATTGTACAAAGTGTTGGGAACGCAGTTAAGGTTTAGCACCACTTTCCACCCACAGACAGATGGACAGTCTGAAAGGACTATTTAGACCTTGGAGGATCTTCTTCGAGCTTGTGTTTTGTAGTTCCTAGGCAGTTGGGATATACATCTCAGTTTGATAGAGTTCACCTACAACAATAGTTACCAGCGAAGCATTGACATGGCTCCTTATGAGGCCTTATATGGCAGGAAGTGCAGATCTCCCTTATGTTGGTATTAGTCTGGGGAGTATCAGCTTTTGGGTCCTGAGTTAGTACAACAGACAACAGAAAAGATCAAAGTGATACAACAACAGTTAAAAGCAGCACAGGACAGACAGAAGTCTTATGCTGACAATCGCCGACGACTTTTAGAGTTCCAAGTGGGAGACAAAGTGTATCTCAAGGTCTCGCCTTGGAAAGGCGTGCTAAGGTTTGGCCAGAAGGGTAAGCTAGCACCCAGGTATATGGGGCCATACTCGGTCATAACATGTTTTGGCAAGGTAGCTTACAAATTAGAGCTACCGCCAGAGCTGGACATGTTACATCCGGTGTTCCATGTCAGCATGCTGAAGAAAAGTCATCCAGATACAGGGACAATGATACAACCAGTTGAGGTTGAGCTTGATGAAGATGTGACCTACAAGGAAGGTCCAGTGATGATCCTTGAAAAAAGAGAGAAGAAGTTGAAGAGGAAGAACCTGATTCTGGTGAAGGTTCCTTGGCATCATCGTGGCATTGAGGAAGCCACGTGGGAGTTTGAGGAAGAGATGAGGAGGAAGTATCCCTCACTTTTCTCTTCAGATTTCGGGGACAAAATCCCTTTGTAGAGGTTTATAGCTTGTAAGGACCCTGATCACCATTTTGGGCTTATCCTATTTGCTTTTCCTAACCCTGGTGTTCAGTTGCTTGCTAATCACCTTTAGTGGTGATTAGGGTTTGTTTGTGCTTTGTAGAGTTTTGGAGGTGCTACTTGAAAATAACCCAAGTCTAGGGTTGATGAGCAAGTTTGTCACCTTGAGAGGTGTTTCTCTCTCTCCTTGCTACCCCTAGTCTTGAGAGGAAGGGTTGGGCTCGTTGCTTGGGTTGCTTTGGGCTTGGATGAGACTTGTTGGGCCTTATTATGCCTTTCTTGAGCTATGCTTAACCTTGTTGGACCTTGTGTCGGCCATAGGTTTGTCGTCCATGGTTGTGACGGCCATGGGTGTGTCACCCATGGGGCTGTATCGGGCAAGTGTGGGTGTATCAGCCTTGGACCACCTTTGACTCCTAGCTTTGTTTGTGTCACCACTCTAGTGGACACTTGGTGCATGATGCTTGCATGTGGCAATTGCCTTGGACATGTGTATGGGGCAAGATGTGAGGGTGGCATTACCCATGGACAAGTGTCCCTAGGTGGGTGACACATTGCCTTGTTTTACCTTGGTTTCTCCTCCATCCTCTTCTATATATGTATCCCCTTTCTCTAGCTAAGGATCCCTTTAGTTCCTTAGTCTTCCCCCTTCCTTGGTGCATGACACCTCTCCTTTGCAAGCTTAGTGGTCGATCCTCCTCCTTCTCCTTGGAGTTTTCTTCTTCCTCTAGTGGTGGCCGAACCCTAGAGTGTCTTGTTCTTCTTCTTGTGGTGGTGCTTGAGCTTGTAAGCTTGGTGCTAGGATCTTGGAGCTTGCTTAAGGTGGGTTACATAACTCCTAACCATAACTATACTACCTTATTCTATATTGTATGTTTTCATATGATCATGATCGGCCATGTATGTTGCTAGATATGTTTCTTGCTTAGTTGCACCTTTAGTCTTGTGGTTACAGTGATGTTGTTGTTATGGTTTAGGTTTTGTACCTTTGTACCTAGTTGGCTGAAGCATGGTTTAGGGTTTCCTTGTTGAGCAATACCCCTTTTCTCTCCTTGGTTATGAGAAGTGAGTTTGAGCTCTAGTGATGTGGGCAATACCCCTCTCTCATTTAAGTTGAGAGGTGAGTCTACATCCTAGTTGCTTGGGCAACACCCTCCTTTCACCAGGGATTTGAGAGGTGAGCTTTTGTATGGATGATGACCTATGTTGGGGTGGATCCTTGTGGTTTCCCGATTTGTGATGGAGGTTGTGAAAAACCCCTCTCTCTTGGTTGTTGAGAGGTGATCCAACCCTCTTGATCATTTAGGGTTTGGTGTCCTTATGCTTGAGGTTGATGGTGGCCTTGGAGTAGTGATGCCCAATTGTTTAGTCTTGAGTTGTACCCTTGTCCGTTGAGCCTAGTTGGAGTTTGGTTGGTGGTCGATATCCTTGTGTGCTTGGGCGATATGCCTTGTTGGGTTCCCTACACGATACACCTAGCTAAGATAGTTGGCTTGGTGCCCGATGTGCCTTGGACGTTATAAAGCTCAATGGGCTATCCCTGTGTTGGGCATCATGGTTTGGTTGTGGTGATGCCCGTTTTGGTGACATATAGAAACCCTAGATGTTGCTCTGATGGAGACGAATATGGAGTACTTCCCTTGACTGATAGGCTTCTTTGGAGTGCTTTGATGTCGCCTGAGTTGTGAGTATGTTGGGTGATACCATGTTGTGCTGGGGCACTATGTTTTGACAGTGCGAGCCTTGGGCGTTTGAGTGGTGTGGCTTCCCGATAGGTGGCTTCACCCTAGATGGGCGATAGGACTCAGTCGACGCGGATAGATAGTTGTTTCATGCTTAGCCTCTTGCACGATACACTCTCTTAACCTAGTTGCACGTTAATGCCTTGTGCATCTGGTATGTGCGTCAGAGTTGCACGATAATGTCTTGATCTCTAGTTGCACGACACCCTTGGGTGGTGGTCGATACCTTCTAGGGTTGGCCGACATGTATTTATACATATGGTTAGGCCGGTATGCTTTTGGTGAGGGACACGCCATCCGCCACCCCTTTTGGTGACGGCTGTGGAAGTTTCAGTAAGGGTTCTGACACACCGGGATGTATACGGACGATAGTTCCAGGTTAATAATGATATTACATGTGTTATGATCACCTTGAATCTTGTATATATGATGATGAGTTAAAATGATAAGCTTGGAAGCATAGGAGTTGCTTCATATGATGATGAGACCCATGTCTATGGTCATAGGTATGAGGCATGAATAATAAAGCGTATAATTACCAATGTTGCCCTATACTAGATAGCATGATCGTTTTGTTAATCCCTGATGGCTTCAGTTATCGCTATGAATGTGTATACTAACCATGTAGGTGTCATGCGAATTCATAGCCAGGTAAGGACTATGAGGTATATATGTTTGATTAACACTGCATTGTGATGATCACTCTTGTTGATGAGATAACATGCATCACCAGTATGATGTGATAGGTCTGTGGACCTGATAAAGGCTAAGTGCCTAGTTGAGGTGTTATCCTCTGATGATGAGATCAGGGATTGTTATCCCGAGTGATGATGTAAGATGATGAGAATGCCTTAAGAGGTAGTGGTTTCCTGTGATATTGGATTGAGATCCCGGGATAATGCGATGGTGGTAATAATAATGTAACTTAATGTTATGTATGTGTTACAACATGGTTGCCTCAACAATCCACTTAAAATATACTAACTAATTACAGTGGAACATATTATGTAGTTTGCCCTGGCCATAGATCCATCATCGTCAGTAGCTGGTGATGGTGAAATAGGTTTTCCTGTGGGTTAACCTGGAAGCTCATATTATTGAATATGTGTGGTTCCTCCTAGCCGAAAATGAGGAGGTAAGTGTGCAACTTCGGTTGTAGACTCCAGAGCACAGTTTTAGGCCCGTAGCTTGACATGTTGAAACATGGTGAATAGGCCCATAACTTGGGATGTGTGATGTGAGAGAATGAATGTGTTCATGGCTCAGAGCAAGGTGAAAATGTCTGTGGCTCAGTTTTACTAGCGCTGATATCTATACCAAGGTGGTCTAGGCAGAGGGTAGCCTGACCCTGTGGCTGTGGACACTTAAGCATGACACTGAGGTCCTGCTTGTGTTGCACTCATGCACTAACCACGAGGTGGGGAGGTCATGAAATCTGGCTCTTCCATCGACCTTTTATGGAACCGGCTTGGGTTTTGCAATCGAAGGTTGGATTTAAGCGGTACAACTCACTTCCTCAGGGCAAAATAAAACATAATCCAACCGAATAGTATATCTTGCTTAGAGTAAAATACGGAACATTGTTTGAGGCCTTGCTTATACAGCTGATCTAGTTGAACTATGTACTTGTATGCACAATCCTTATATCTTGTAGTAAGTTCTTATAAAGCTTATCTTATCAATCATGTTCCATAAAGAAATGCTTGGTTATATGTCTCCCAGATATCTTGGTAAGATTGATGGTAATAATAACCTTGCTCTATATATTTCCCTTATCGTACGCTTTATCAGTTATTTGTTGTTGTTGCTTTAACCTTTTTGATGTTTTATAGTTCGGCGGGGAGTTATGTTTCTCGCTGGGACTGTGTGTCTCACCATGTTGGTTTACAACCTTTTTAGGTGATCGCTCTAGACGAGGTGGTGGTCGCGAGGTTGCGGCCGAGCAGCAAGAAGAGCAGTAGAAGGCAAGAGATGGATACGTTGTTGTTTTGGTTGTTTTGTAGTAGAGTCCTAGAGTCATCCCTGTACTCTCAGGTCCTCAGAAGTGTTTTGACGTTGTTTTATGATGTGTAGCCAAAGAAGCTTTGTATATCCTGTTGCTGGCCGGATGTGGCCCGTTGTGTATGTATAAACAGGTGATGAACTCATGTGTTGACAGGACAGTTGATATTATAAGATGTGGACACGTATCAAGACTTGTAAATGTTTATATAACCTGTCTTCTTGCAGGATGAGGATCTGGATGTAATAATTTCTTGGTTTATCTGCTTTCCGAAATCAGTTTTAATTAACCTGTGTTTTTGGTAGTAGGTAGTTTATGGTGTTTTCCGCACATTTTCGTGTGGCATCTCGTAGTGTGTGTGATAGCGGGATGTGTCGCCATAGAACCAATGGATTCACTTAGTGTAGAAATTGATGGTTTTACTTAGTAAATGAAAAGATACATTTACTTGGCACATAATCCTATGAGTATGCTAAGTAAATGAACAATGGCTATTGATGACCATGAACGATGGGCATGTTTAGTATATGATTTGATGTTTTACTAAGTTCATGAAAGAATCGATGGTTTCTGTTTAATTCCATCAATGAACCAATGGGTATGCTAAGTATATGCAATGATGTTTTTAGCTAAGTTAATGAATGAACAAATGGTTTAACTATATACGTTGATTTGGTGATACAAAATCCAATCCACACCTTTAAACCATTTTTGTAATGGTTAACCAATAATGGTTTAATACTTCTATATTCTATTGATGTTGAAATGATGAATGGATACATTCATAATAATAAAGGTAACCCTATTATGTTACTCGTAGAAATGCCATAACTCCAATTCTTAATGAACATCTACTTTAAGCCTAGAGGTAACATGTTAGTTTATGATATGTTAAACCTTCTGTGAAGTATTGAATGGTAATGATGTTCCTACAGGATGTATTGTTGTACGGTCTAAATGGCCTTTGGACATGTTTTGATCCCGTGTGGAGTTTTGTGCTTTTTAGGATGAAAATGGACTAGTATACCATGATTTTGTGATAAGGAATATGTTTCATATCTTTTGGAGTTGTCACTTACCATTAGTTTTATAGAAATAATATAATGATTTGTATGTAACTTAGTTGATAAAAATATTCAATTGGCTTAATTCATCAAATGAAACCCTAATCATGTAGTCCCCTGAGTTGTAGAACCATTCTAGTGTCAGGACTTCCTGGATAGTAAAATGAGTATTTCAGAAGGGAAAATTGGAGTCATATATTATTGAATATATGCGGGTGCAGGGAGAGTATATCCTTGTCATCCTGATCCCAAGGTTTTGGAGAGCGGTCGAGGTCGTGTCTGGGATGTATATATATGTGACTGAGGATGGAAATTGTCATACCTTGGATGTCAGGGTTTATACCCTCATTTCTATTGTCATGGCCTGTGTACCCAGGGCAAACTAGGATGATTATAGTTTGACTATTATGTCACTATGGCAGACTCATATTGACATAGGGAAGAGATCTTAGGATTCAAGCTCTCCTAGATCTTGTAGGGAGATGATTGAAACTTCACAATGATCATATGGTGGTTTGAATGGTACACATCAAACTACACAGGTCTTAATAAAATATGTAATTCAATTGTGTGGCATATCTATTAGGGTTACTCAGTGACTCACATTGGATGATAACCCTTTATTTGTCTCTTTTAATATTTAGATGATGTATAATGCGGTCAACTGTACGTATGGGTTTAGATATGTCTGATCCTTTTTCAATTATAGTAATCTTTCAATTCCATAATGGTATGTCCTTTATATGTTTAACTACATAGTATACTGTCAGAAATAGACGTTGTTGAGAGTTATATCTCTCACGAGGACATGGGTCTCACCTCCTGGGTCACCACATCCTTTTAGGTGATCGTCAGTAGTGTCGTCAAAGTCGTAGAAGAAAGGAGGAGCAATTTGGAGATCCATGGAGGAAGGAGGTTGGCTAGTTTTTTAGTGTGTCCTAGAGTCATCCATGTATTCTTAGGTCCAGGTAGGAAAGTTTGTATATGATGTACATCCACTCGAGTTTCTAGTATTGTATTGATGTTTGTACATTATGTAAATATGTGGATAATATTTTTTGTATACATGTTGTGTCTAAGAAACTAAATAGTTGTAAAGATACATGGAACGATATACTTTTGTACAAGATATTGGACCTCTATGTAAATATTCATGGATATGTTTAAGAAGTCTAATTATGCATATTTTTAGTAACATGATTAATTAGTGTTTGAACGGGTTTTGTTTTGAGTAATCTTGTTTGTCATGGTTGGTTGCCACATATCTGACTAGGGACTAGAGAAGAATGAATACTCTTAGCGTACACATGATTTCATTTTCAGGTCATCAACCTAAATTCACGCCATTGAGTCAGATTTTCTTAGAACAATATTATATTCATTCATTATCTCATATTGAAACAAAAACAATAAATGGAATTTGCTTTTATAAATTGTCAAATAAATTACAAAGTGTGCCATTATAATCATATAAAAGACTAGAAGGGCATACTACCAGCAAAAATGTCATCAGAAAATATAATGTGTGAGATATCTCCCCCTTCTAAAAGTTTTCAATGATCTTCATCATTAACTTGTTAATTCCTCCTAGATGTGTTGGCTCAGTTTGTTGAGGTTCCATATGAATATGTATGGCGAGTTAGGGTCTCCCTACCGCATCCCTATATAGGGTTGGAATGGTGGAAGTGACTCACCCTTCCACATTATGCACATAGACTTGGCCCATAGTGATTAACTGTTATATGGTTTGAAATTTGTTTTCCAAATGATCATTGTATGAAGTTTATGTTATAAGTTGTACTATTCATTTTTTTTGTATGCTTTGGATGCATCAACATTGATGTCTATCAAAGGATTACCAAATTTCTTCGATTGCAACATATGAATAATTTCTTAGACCATGCTAATATTTTCTATAAAATGTTAACCCAAAAGAAGATACTCTTCATCAAGATCCACCCCAATATGAATATTTTTCCCTCTTGACAATACATGTTGATATGCAATTTGTGCATACATTATTCAATGCATTGGGCCTAAGTTTCCATAATTTAGATGTTATTCATCATTTAGTTTTAGCAGCATTACTAAATTTATTGTTGAGACAAGAATATTCAATACTTTTAATGGTTTTTAAATGAAGTTTTAAAGACTTCCTACATAATTTCTAGTTTTTCTTACAATGGTAGTATCTATTTCTTAATTTTGTGTGCCATGTATGGGTTATGGCCACGATGCATGTAACATCTTGGGATTTGAGACCTCGGATAAAATGATCTTTAAAGGAATGATTGGATTACCCATATCACCAAGGTGCACCTCCTTTTTTTAGAGCCCATCAGTAAAGAACTCCATAGCTAAGTGTGCTCAACTTGGAGTAGTACTAGGATGGCTGACCAATCGGGAAGTTGACCCCGACTTGCGCGTGAGTGAGGATGAAGCACACAGTTAAGACTAGTGGTGGTCTGTGGGACCAGCCATCATTCCTAAAACTCTACTAGAGCCTTGGGCAGTGGGCCTAGGCGTTACAAATGGTATCAGAGCCAAAACCCCTCTAGTAGGTGGGGCTCACACGGGCTTGTGACATGTCAGTCTTTGAGCCGTGCGGCTCAGGTAAGTTGGAAAGGGATATTTGTGGTAATGGAGCCACCCTTATGCTGGTAGCCATGATCAGGAGCTGGGTGTACATGGCCATGTTGGGTATGCACTGAAATGAGGAAATGTTATGAGGCCATATAGTTGAACCTTGACGAGGACGTAAAGAGACTAACTGGGGGAGATTGTAACATCCCAGGATTTGAGACCTTGGATAAAATGATCTTTAAAGGAATGATTGAACTACCCATATCACCAAGGTGCACCTCCTTTTTCTAGGATCCCATCACTAAATAACTCCATAGTTAAGTGTGCTCAACTTGGAGTAGTACTAGGATGGGTGACCAGTCGCGAAGTTGACCCCAGCTTGTGTGTGAGGAAAAAACGTGTAGTTAAGGCTAGTGGTGGTTTGTGGGGCCATTCGTCATTCTTGAAACTCTACTAGAGCCTAGGGTAATGGGCTTGGGCGTTACAATATATATATATAAGTATCCTTCTCACCAAAATGTTGGATAGGTTTCACTTGTAATGTTGTCCAAGTTTCTTGAGAATCGTACAAAAGGAGATATATGTTCTTCTTGATTCAATGATATTATCTTATGGGAAAACTTCTTTAAAGTTAATACAATTATATTGTTTAATCTCATCTTTATTATTTATCCACCTGCCATCTTAATCGTTCAGGCAAGTTTAAGTTCTTTGATTGTGATGGGTTTATATGATGGTATGATAAAACTTTGTATTTGAAACCCCTACTCTCACCCGAACACAATATCAACTTTTCTTACATTTTGATGCCTTAATCTTGGGAAATTGTTATGTTTTTCCTTCATATCAACAATATAGAAAATCTAGAGTTGCATTGTCCAAAAATTTTGAACTTTCTTGTAGCATTATAGTTCTCTACTTTAAAACAATTTTCTAGTTTTTATGTTACCTATGAGACTTGGTATCCCATTTCTTAACTTTATTTAGGAAATCCTCTAGTACTTATATGAATAGAGATTCTGCATTCCAAGTTTTTTTTTTGAAATGGTATAAAGATGACATCTTTACTTTGTTTATATCAGGAAGTGACTGAATAGGACCTTCTTTCAATTATGTCTAGTCATTTTTTTAGGGAGTTGAGCATGTTATGATCATTTACATCATATAGATTATTGTTAGGTAAATGTTTTCCCAATTTGTAATCAACAACTACTATGTCAATGCTTTTCAAAGGGCAGTAGTTTGTGCAGGTGAATCTTGGTCCACTTGTACTGATTTTGTCAAAGTGGAGAACTGCAAGGACATTAGTGAGGCCTTTCTTCTTCCATTATCAAGTATGATGAACCCATTTTTTATAAGGGTAGAGAATAGTGTTGAAATCACCTTTAACACACAAAGATGTGGATATGGTGGAGTAGATATTTGTTGCAAAGTAAAATGCATGTGGAAGGCTTCATACTTGTAATTAAAAACATGACATGCACATGTTTGTTGGTCATACAAGTAGAAATTTTGGTATGACTTATTTGAACCTCTATATAAACCATGATATAATTTTACATGTTCTAGAGTATACTTGAGAACCTTAATGCATCTGCTTCAAGAGAATTGGTAAATATATGTATTTTATGCTTGACGTGACTATTCTTTTTCTCACTCAATGTTTTTATATGGAAATCACCTTTCATAGGTGTTAAAAGGTCACTAAACCCCTCAAGGTCTTTTACTTATTATTTCTAGTATATTCTAACTTCTAACATTCTTAAATAAACTTTTGTTAGGTTGTAGAAATGTGGATGATTAATCAATTCTCCGTGTGTCTATACATTCTATGGAGAATGTCCCAATGTTCTTATCATTTTCTCATTTGCATGTGTACTATGCATCTTCCTCCTCCCTTATAAATTGTTTGTCACGCTTTGGCGATCTATGAACTGAAATAGCTTTAATTTTATCTACTTTTACTTGTAGTTTTGTAAGTGGAACCATCACTACCTCCTCTTTGTTTCCTCTCACTTATGCTTGAGAGTGAGGTTCAATCTTTATTTGTAGAGTCAGATGGAAACCACTCTCATTGATAGATGAATTAGCCATTGTGTTCCTTTCTTTGCTTGGTTGTGTTTTCTCTAGCTCTTATTCCCTATACTATACAATATCAATTAGTTCCTTACTCCAGATGATGGTTAGACTCCTAACAAGTTATCTCTAATGATTATTCATTGTACATGTCATTGTTGGCCTTCTACAACTAAATTACATAATATCTCAACACACTTCTCTCTGTTGATTTTCAAGCTTGATGCATGTAGTTTGCCTTTTCCACCATTCATGTGTTTTAGGATTTGAAATATTATAATTTTATTATGTCTGACCACATCACATATGATAAAACTTCCTTACCCCTCCACTAGGGTGATCCTTTAATTGATCCTAAGACTCATCTAAAGAAAGTCCTAACATTTTAAGGAGTCCAATTTTTTAGATCCCCAAATAATGTGATACCTATCTCCTTCACATCTCGTACATACTTCTTTATTCTCTTGTGATTTGTAATAGTGTATATTATATTCCTAATGTGGTACTTTAATATTTGCATCCGCTATGTCTCGTCTACTATTTTTATCACCCAAAATTTTTTCATATGAATATTTTAATCACAATAAAGTTAAGGATATGGGATTGATTGTTGAGTTTGGGAGTTATTTGGATCATCATGCCTCGATTTGAAAGTATATTAATGTATGAAACAATACACAACTTCACCTCTAAGAACCTTATACCAAACCAAATCAACTATAAAACCCAATGACTTCATCTCATATATAACTCTTAGCCGTAATAAGACTATATCCACTATTCTTAGTAAATATCTTTGAATCATTATGCATAATATTCCTTCTATGGTCTATTGATGTCTTGACCTCCACCTTTCGACATTTCCTACATTTCCTCATGGTTAACCTACAAGACAACCAACATCCTTTGACTAACTAACCCAAACCAAGGGTCACAATTCTTACTTTCTTATAGAACTTAGTGTTGTATCAAATAGAATATCTCAAATAAATGATGAGTTTTTTTATGAATATGTATTATTATATGTATATTTTGTATGAATTTCATTAGATCCTAGGAAAAAATATTTTTGAAGGGCTTAGGATTCATGGCTCAATGATTTGTGGTATATTCTCCATAATAGCTACATTGGTCCTATTATCACTTAATTTATCTCATAAGATCTGAGAAGGTATATGTTGTGAGATATCTTTAAAAATTATTTTTAGACCATTATCATACATATTCAATATTTTATCTAGGCCATATTCTAATCTACCCTTTGATCCCCTACTCAATCAAAATAGGAAACAGATATCCATTGCTTCTTGTATATCTACGGGATACTCTATAAAGCCTTTCCATGGGGTATATGTATAACTATCTTCCTCAATGTAATTAGAAATTCCATATCAATCAAAAATTAAAACATGACAATGATTCCCTACTTAGAAATAAAATTGGTACCTTGTTTTTTATCCAATGTTCTTCAGTAGTTAAGATTCTAGTTAGGATGCATTGTAAAAATAGAATTCATTTCCTAACAGTTACCCCTTAGTCGTGAGGGACATGTTCCTCATCTCGACTACATGATATGTGTAGAGTCTCAATAATTACTTTAGGGATTGGAATAGGTTCTAATTGTCCTCAAACATGAGAGTATTTTATCAAGATTCATCAAGTTGTTTTGAAATCTCACCTTGAATTCATCATGTTATTAAACCCTTTTTTAAAAATAGTACTTCATAACACTTCTCCTCCATGTCTACAGATGGAATATTAGTCGATAACCATGATTGGTCAACTAAGCCATGAATAATCAAGATGATATTTCATATTACAACATGACTCAAATTCTTAGGGAATTCTCCTCTTATGATTTGACCTATACATATATAGATTTATCCTCCACTCTAGATTTTGAATAGTAGTATACACATCTTCTCATATATAACATACTCATATAAAAGGAATTGATCATAGAATTAGTCTTATATTATTGGGGTTGTCAAACCAAAACACCTCTTCTATCTGACAAATCCTAATTATAGTGCTCTAGTAAAGAATATCATGTCCCTCGAGTTTATTGGAATGTATATGATTCTCCTTAAACCATCCAAGAACTACCTTAATTTTTCCTACCAACCAACACTAAATATTTTATTACTAAATTGTCTTAACCTTTCACCCCTAACTTGGTTTTTCTTTGTCTTCAACATAATTCGTCTCATGCTAGCATCAACATAATCTTTTCGTCTTGCATTATTTCTCCTTATATCTAAGATGATACGCATACTAGTTAGTATCAGACAATGAGCTTCGAATCTAAAACATGACAAGTTTCCCTAAGGACAATGGTGTAACCAATTTTTATCTCAATGTGGGTATTCATGAAATTATGGCATTCAAATAATGGCATTCTCAAGTCTCGCCTTAAGGAAATCTTGTCTCTTATTTTTTGGAAGGTAACCCTAAAGATGAGTATAGCATATTGTTTTTATGTCTAATGCCTATTTAATAACATATTAGTATGGAAGCATTGCTATGAGTAATCATTGTATCCTCCTCCATGTCTTGTTCTTCAATTGTAGTGTTGTGGGCGTCATCTCTATATTACTTGACATTTATGTGACCATTTCCAATCTATATAGTTTTAAGAGTTGAGTCTCTCCATAGAAACAATAACATATGCCTATTGACTTGGATTTGACACTATTAAACATTTTTTCTCCCTTGACTTGTCATGACAACTCAACTATAATTGTTCTTCATGTATAGAACATAAGATATTCTCTCTTTACAAGCTCATCTATGAATATCCGTGTTGAGTTGGTCATGTTCTTCCAGTCCATCATTAACTGTTAGAGTTTATAAATGTGATACGGATTCCCTCAATTTCAAGTGGGTATCCTTGTATGGGTAACACATGTATCTTTATTAGAGATATATCTATGAAGATCAATGTATTTACTAGGGTGAAGAATCCTTGTTCAAGTGTTATGCAATTCTATTCCTTCCTTAGAATTCATTTCAACAAAGTTATTTATAATTAGGTCTCGATAGATTACATGCAACTCATAAAGTGATATCACCTTGTCCAAGGATGCTTGGTATTTCTCTTCTCAAGATCGTGGTGGAACACACTTATGTCGAGCTACATGTGCATCATGTCCCCCTTTTAATCTAGCCATGTCCACTATGTTGCATACAATTACAGACACAATAATGACAAAGATTCAAACACAGAGAATTTGATTGATTAAACAAACAATATAATACTTAATTTGGTTAACTTATCTGAATATGTAATGAAGAGAAGTATGGGGCAATCTCACATAAATCTTTATCAAAATTAGTGAGATACAATAATAGATTGATTTTGTCACTCATCATATACCTTGAAACAATTTGGTTGTAATATGTAGACGATCAAAACTATGTTCCTTCTTTAGCAACCATATTGAAGCTTCTAAGAATTTCTCTGTTGACTCTCTTGTCAAGCATGATTACCAGCACAAATATCCTAAAACTAGTGTGATCCTCTTCATTAGTGAAGTGTCTTGAGAACCTCAATTTACCTCCCTACATCATTAAACCTATTTATCAAAGGGAATAATGACACACCCCTTATGTTGGTCTGCTTGTTTGATATCAAACCCCTCTAACAAGCACACTTATTATATGTGCATCCCGGTCATGTTGGGTTATCACTAGTATTTTTCTGATAGAGCTAGTATATCACTGATAGAGCATTGTGATGGTCATAAGGATGATGTTGTAATTTGTGGACTTTCATATTACAACACATCCATATTGCAATCGTACTCAATGTCTTGTTATCCTTAATATGGTTGTGATTAGGATAATTATAGTTGAGAATGGTGCTACTATTAAAAAACCATTTACTTGGGGTTTGATTTCTCTTCCCCATAAATGTATTCACTCCTGATAGGGTCACTTCATCGTCAAGCTAGATCCTCATAGGTACGGGCAAACAAGAGAAAAAACACAATTCCTCTAGTCCTTGTGAAGACAAGTCTACTTGTCTTCCTATATATATACTTGGAGGTAGGCAACTAGACTTACCATTAATGTTTTCATAATCGAACTGGTGGTCAGACCAATGTTGACTCGGATCGGATTGAGTGGGGTTCCACCGAAGTGGTTGAACCAATTGGACTGGAAATGACGTCAGCATGACAAAAAAGATTTGAACCGGAAAAGCCGGTCTGGTCACCACAATATAAAGCAATTAGCAGTCAGACCGGTTGAACTGGGTAAACCAGACACACTATATATATATATATATATATATATATATATATATATATATATATATATATATATATATATATATACGTGTACGCTTAGGCTTAGGGAAATTGAGTTAAACCTTTTTCGCTTGAGACAATTCCAAAAATGTCATTTCCAAATTCTTTTTTCCTTCCCATCATCCGGACAGCGATCATTCACACTTGCGTGTACGCAGGGAGCTTCTCCTTCCGGAGTCAGGGGAGATTCCTTTAGTGGGCGCGAATTAGCCCTAAAAAATTTTAGCCCTGGACAGAGCAACCTTTTCTTGTTAACCAAAAATCCGATTCTCGAAAAAGCCTCAAACCCGTCTATGCACCCATGCATAATGCGCACATACATGCGTGCATGCATAATGTTATATATATATATATCTGTGTGTGTGTGTATATATATATATATATATATATATATATATATATATATATATATATATATATATGTGTGTGTGTGTGTGTGTGTGTGTGTGTGTATATGTATATATATATATATATATGTATATATATACATGTATATATATATGTATATATATATGTACATACATGTGTATATATATGTATATATATATGTACATACATGTATATATATGTTCATACATGTATATATATATATATATATATATATATATATATATATAT